>BMAO01014943.1:0-215511 GCA_019973975.1 Trichonephila clavata
TATTGGAAATTGGATTTTGAATGAAAAGGTTTTAATCTTGTAGAATGAACAATGTCTGTTAATTTTCCTGTATATTGATATGGTTTATCTATTTCATAAGTAACATTTGAGAGTTTGTTGACAATTTAAAAAGGACCATTATAAGGACTTGTAGTTTACTTGAATTAGGGTAGAGAATTTTTATAGGACTAAATCTCCAATTTAAATTTTTGCACAAACATAATGTTATCATACCTTTTTGTTTTATTTATCTTATGATATTAATTGTTCTGTTTACTGCAATTGTCTTGCTTGTTGTATAGATGGATAGCTTCAATTTTACTTGATTAGGTAATGGTGAGTCATATGGCAAAGTTCCAACATTAACAATGCAGGTGGAAAGCCAGTAACATCATGTGGCGAGTTATTGTATTCATATGTAACTTGTTCTAATATATTTTGTCCAGGGAATTTTTGTAGTTGAATTAACTTTATATCTTAATTTTGCTACTATGTCTGATTAACTCTTTCATTCTTTCCATTGCATTATGGTCTATTTGCTGAAGTTAGTAATTGTCTAATATTATGATGTTTAAAAATTTCTTAAATTTAGAAGAGGTAAATGCTGCATTTCTATCACTTAACAGTTGTTTTGGGCATTGAATTGAAAAAATTGTTTTAAGCAATTTGTATAAGTTTCAGAAGTGACACTTTTGGATGGAAATGTCCAAGCATATCTGGTAGCATGGTCCAGAACAATATGCAGGTATTTCTTTTGTGAATTATGATAATTAATCCTCCTACAGTGTCTAGTGACATCATTTCAAATGGTTTCTGCAGGGAGCTTCTTCTAATAATCCATACTTTTTTTGTGTAGTTTTTATTCATTTGACATGTTTCACAACATTTAACAAATTTGAAATATCTAATATAATATCTTCCAGTAATAAATTGGGGAAATTAATTTTAAACATCTTTTTCACACCGGGTGACCAAATTGTTCATGTGCAGTTGTAATTAATTTTTCTCTCAAAGCTAATGGTTCTACAATTTTAATTAAGTTCTTTCTTAACAGTTAATATATCATTATATTTTGTATATTTCGGATCATTCATGTTTTCTGAATTTTGGTATTCAATAATTTATCAGTATTTAAAAATGACAAATGGTGATATATAATGGCATACAGGGTTCCTCGACAGCATGTCTTGCTTAACATTTAATTTACCTTTTATATAAACTATCGAATATTCATATTGCGAAAGTTTTAAACTCCACGAAATAACGTCCAGTTAAATGTTTTACACTTTTAAGCCATTGTAAAACAGCAATGATCAGTATGTATTGTCAATTTGGATCATGTAGGTACAGTGAAATTTGTCTAAGGCATCTATAATTGATAAACACTCTTTTTCTGAAATTGTATAATTCTTTTCATGTTTAAGTAATTGTCTCGAGTGATAAGCTATGGGGTAAAGTGTTCCATCTGGAGTGTTCTTGTTTTAAAAATTACACCTATTGAATCCTGACTTGCGTCACAAAATACATGACATGGATATTATAAGTTGTATAATTTAATTATAGGTTTTGAGATTAACAATTCTTTAACTTTTGATAAGCTTCTTGACATTCATGTGACCAATTCCAAACTGAATCTTTTTTAAGTATTTATTTAATGGTACTCTAAGTTTTGCATAATCTTTAATAAATTTTTTGATAAACATTGAGGGAACCAAGAAATCTTTTGGAGTTCTTTTACATCTTTAGTGGTGCTAATTTTCTTATTGTTTCAATATTTGGATTACTTGGGGAATAATGACCTTGTGTTATTTCATATCCTAAAAATTTTATTTTTCCTGTGCAAACTGACATTTTGATTTTTTAAGTTTAATGTTTTCTTTTTTACAAATTTGAAATATTTTATCTAAATGAGTTAAATGCTCTTCCCAAGATTGTGAGAAAATTATAATATCACCAAAATAGTTTAAAGCAAAAGTTAACTGATATTTTTGTAAAATTTGTCTTATAGTTCTTTGGAAAGCAGCTGGGGAATTTTTTCAGCCAAATGGAAGTCTTAACCATTCATAGAGTCCAAAATTAGTTGTGAAAGCCAGTTTTTCTGCATTTTTTTCATGAATTTTTATGTTCCAATATTCACTTGTTAAATCGAGAGTAGAGAAAAATTTAGCATGAGTTAAATTATTAATTACAAAATCTATCAGAGGTACAGGGGTGGAATCTTTTCGTGTTATTTCATTCAGTTTTCTATAATCAATACATAATCTTGATTTTTTCCCTTCATCCTTTTTGTATGCTAAAGTTACAGAGGCAGCATATGGACTATGGGAGGATCTAATAAAACCTGCTTTTAACAATTCCATTTGTGTTTGTATTTTTTTAGATTCTTGTTGACTATTTCTATAGGGGCATAAACTTATAGGAAGGTCTGAGATTAAATGAATTCTTTGTGGCTCTAAATTGATACAACCTATATCATATTTATTTTGTGAAAATATGTTTTAGAAATTTGTCAAGAAGTTGGGTTAAATCTTCCCGTTGCTCACTAGTTTGTTTTGGTACTGTGTCCTCAACAACCATGGCTGGGTTAAACAATATTTTCAGATCAGTTCCAGGGCTGTCTGGTATTTGATATAAACCGTTATTACCCTTAAACATTACTATTATTTTCATAATTAGCATTGGAATAGCTCCTAAGTTTATCATTTTTAAGAGTTTTACAATGTGTCCCATGATATGTTCTCAATTCACTGACACACTTATTTGAAATTTTAACATTACTTAAATTTTTACCAAATTGGAAAACACACATTTTACGAATACTAATATCAAGTTTAAATAAATGTAAATATTCAAGTCCTAAAATAATATAAGGCAATTCAGTATCAATTACAAACAAATTTATTTTTTTAGATATACTTCCAATATTCATATAAACTGTAATTATACCTTTGGGATGAATAGTCTCACAAGTTTGATTTATTTTTACATCACTATTTTTTATATTCCTAAAATTTTTCAGTTGTTTAGATAAATTTATTGGAATTAATGAAACATTTCTTCCCGTGTCAACTAGAGTAAAAAAGTGCTTGGAACATACCGTTGATTTGATGAGTAGCTGTCATCTATGCCCTTGGACATTTTTACTATTTCTGGGCGGACGAAAATTATGTTGATTCTGTTGTGCAAACTGCCTAGGTTGACTATTGAACTGTGTGTGCTGCCTTTCATTGAAACGCACCATATGAGATTGATGTGGCTGTCCATATCCTCTTGATTGGAATCGTAGTGGATCAGTTCCTGTGTTTACACTGCCGTATGCTTGATTATTCCATCTTCTTGAACTTCCATTTTCTACCGCATTTCGATTTGAATTGTCCGGTGTTACTGCGATTAATTGCCGCATTATCGAAATCCATTCGCAGGGTGTAGAAATCTTTTGAATAATTAAAAATTTCTGGAATTAAATGGGGCTAGATAATGTCATATGTTCCACGATGGAACTGTCATCATAATTAAGTTTTTTTACCCAGTGCAAGTTTTTCGGTAAAAAATGAAATCAAGTTTTTGTTGTCTTTTAATTTTAGGTTGTGGAATCTTTGGATCTCCTCTTGTCTGGTCACATCCAACACCGTAATTTACAATTCTTTATTTTCTTGATAAGTATTATTAAATAGTTTATTATCATACCAAAATTTGAGGTAACTTCCTGTGAGATATCTAGGAAGGTTTTTCTTCTTCCATTGTTCGTCTTTTTGATATTCCAAACATTGTTGATCAAAACAGTCCAGAAAACTTTTAAAAAGAACTAAACTTATTAGTATCAAATTCAGGTAAGAAAAACTGTTTTGAAGTGTCCGCTGGTGACTCTTGCCGGAAAGAATCGTCCTCCATTGTAGTATCGTTTTCAATGCAGTCGCTAGTTCGAAAAAATAAATTCCTAAAGTTCATTTTCTTGGTTTCGTGGCATATGTTGAGGTTCCTCACGGTATCCTGTCGACTCTTGACAGGCCCCAGGCCTGCTGGTTAAATGAGGAGGGCATCATCTCTAAAAAATACTTCTTTATTCCGCTTCAATCATATAAAATCCAACATGGCGGCCCTTTGGCGTGCAACCGAGTAGAACAATAGACAGTAATTCGACGAGGAGTCACCAGCTAAGCCTTTTCGAGTATGCGTTCTCCTTCGTCAGGTTGGCTGTCCAAAAAACATGTTCAACCCCACTTTTATACAGAGAAATTGTTTTAAGAGGAATTTTTTTTGTATACAAGCTGTCCTAAGTCAGCAATGTTGATAATACTGTAGCATCCATTCTTTATATATATATATATATATATATATATATATATTATATATATATATATATATATATATTATAAATATATATATATATATATATATATTTATATTTTACTCTGTTATTTCAATTTTTCATATCTCTTTTAAATTCTGTTGTCTGGTTATCTAGCAATTGTTATTCTTTTAAGTATTAATCATGTTAATTCATCTCTATCTTGTAGATAAATTTTGATCATATATATATATATATATATATATATAGAAGGATCATATATATATATATATATATATATATATATATATATATTATTATTATAATAATTCAAGTTAGTTTCATCCTAAAAGCTTTTCAATCTGTAATGGTCTTGATCCTCCAGAACTTTCGCGTAAATAATTAACTATTAGCGTACTCACCTAACTTGATTTAATCGTAACTTTAACTGATAAAAAATTATGTAATCAGCCCTTTCCGAATTATTTGTTATGAAATAACCTCGTATGCTATTTGAACACCAATTCCAAGATCCATTCACTGAAGTCATGTGAGTTTTTGAACTTAGATATTGTGTGTTTCGTATAAAAGCCGAGATTCTCTGGAAATTTCCACCCGCAACTTGTTCCTCGTCATGTAAACGCGCGTGTTTCTTTTTTGTGTTATGTGTTTTCTATGTGTGCGTTGTTCAAGTGCTTAAGTGTTAAATAAAATAAGAGTATCTTCAACAAAGGATGCATCATCAATACAGCCAAAACAACAGCAATATAATATATATATATATATATATATATATATATGTTAACCCTTAAAGAAAGTCTTACCATTATTGCTCACGACATATTTATATATATATATATATATACCGTATTTATTCGAATCTAAGCCGCCATAAATTCTAAGCCGCACTCCAAATTCTAAACAAGTTTTGTGAAAAATTGTTTAAAATGGTTTTTCGATATCCAATGTTACGAAATTAAAATAAATTTAAAATTAGAGCTAATGAGAAGTGAATAATTAGTTATTTTACCAGTATTTTAACTTTTAAATACATACATGAACCTGTAATTGCTCTAACTGCCCCATCCAACGGTTTTCTTCAACATCCAAAAGCCGCACCTGATTTTCAGTAGCATTAACATTGGAAAAAAAGTGTAGCTTAGATTTGAATAAAAATATGGTACACACACACATATATATATATATATATATACCATACTAGCAACAGTTGGGCTAATTTATATTTAAATTATTATGAATATAAATATATTATTAATTATGACTATTACAATTTTAGATGATCTAGTTGTTTTTGGTAAAAATAATAATTTTACCCCAATATGAACTTTTTATCCTCATTACTTACACCCAGTTAAAACTAATAATAATCCATTTAAAACTAATTACTTAGATGTATCATTGTATATTAAAAATTATAAATTACATAGTAATATTTATGATAAAAGGGATGCTTTTGATTTTAAGATTCTTAAAGTGCCATATTAGAATCTTAATGCATTAATTTTATATATATAAATATTAGTTTTAACTATATTTATCGTAATAATATATTAGTTAGCGATAAATCTAGCATTTTTTTGAATTTTAATAATTTTATTAGTCTTTGTATTGAACATGGATATCCTGTTCATCATCTAGTTTTATTACATCGATTTTAACTCTATAATAGTAAGAAGTCTATTACAAATTTTATCGTTATATATTAATAGTGTTGTGTATTTTATTTAGTAATAACTACATTTCTGTAAGGCCAAGAGTTTGCTATTGTAATACTGTGGCTAATATTTCTTACTGTCTTGACTGGTTATTCTTAGGTTTATAACTATTTGTATATATTACATGGATTATACATTTATATATATATATATATATTATAAATGTTCAAAAGAACTTCTTTAGCTATAACATTCTCTCTAAGCTTACATTTTAATTATGACGGTAAAAGTTTAAAGATTTATATAAAATGACGGTATCATTACGTATTTATACAATTGTTATTAACAATAATGGAATAATATTATTATATTTATACATTTCTATATAAATATAGAATTCATTCTTAATCTATAAGTCATAATAGTTATATTGTGTGACTAATAATAGTTAGACGGCATCAGTCAATTGGAGGAGAGAATTCGGTCTCCAATATCTAAATAGTAGACATATATTCTGTTTCAGTTATCTTACGGTATTGCATTCCATTCCTATTAAGCCAAGAATTGCTACAATGTATTCATTACAAATTGGCAGAAGTTTCTAATATATGACTGTTTAATTATGAAAATTATGTGGCGTGTTTTGTGATTCATATATCGAAATTGCTAATCACAATTTTGAAATGGCAGAAAATGGAATTCTCTTAGAAATTGGCAAATTTTGATGCAACTCAATAGAAAATTTAGAGTAATTTTTTTGTTGTATTGATTAAATAATTCTAAGATGTCCACCAGCAAATAATACAAAATTTAGTGTGATAAAAATTAAAAGATGGTGTACAAGTTTAATTTAAACTAGAATTTGAAAACATGGTGCTTGTCTCATTCAATAAATCACACGTGATAGACATGCCAGTAATTTGTATATAAATATGATTATTAATTAAAATTTTTACACATTGTGAATTTGTTTCACAATAAAAGTTACTGCATATTCATTTCTCAGAGACGAAACTTTTGCCTTATCTTTCTGTTAGATTCAATTTGTATACAAAATAGAGGTAATATGCTGACATGAAATCGAATATTATTATTATTTCAATAATGTTGACAGAATCTTCAATGTATACTCTCGCTTTAATTTATTGTAGTTATTCTCAGCCTTTGAGAATGATTGATTGCTGTGTGGGGGGAGGGGGTTAGATAAATATTAAAGAAGAAAAGAAATATACATTAGAAAATATCTAAATTCTTCATGGAAATAAAAATTTGTAGATGACGTGAACATTTGTAGTACAACAACACATCAATCATTATTAATTTATGTCCATGTAAAAGCAATATATTTCCCAGAGTCAGTTATATTGCTGAATAATAGTTACGTTTTGGCGCAAGATTTATTTTGCAATATTAAATAGGTTGATAAGTACATTCAATTGTGGATCTAATAAATATATTTATGCAATAAAAGTGTCTGTATAAATATCTTCAAAAAATATATGACTGATTTAAGACTGTGTATTTTTCTTTTTCTTGACTAGAATGGATTCATTTCCTTTGTTCAGATTGTTCTATTAAAAGAATGTACTAAATCCAGTATTTATTTGTATCATATTTATAATTCATGTCCAGTTTTAAGACATTCCGAGAAAGACTATTTTATCAAACACCGTTCTAATAACATAAAATACTATTTTTAAAAATTTGGACTGAATATTCGACTCTGAAGCTTTAGATTATGAAATTAAAATACAGTTTAGAGCTTAAAGTAATAAACTAATGATTCGTTGGAGTATGACAAAAGCTGGTGACTCCAAGCTTTAAAGTATTTAAGAGACATAAGTTCGAGCTTTATTTTTAGAAATCATTTTTCAAAAATACAAATGCCGCAGTGCAAACATTTTCAATAGTTAGAAACGATTAATTTAAATTAAAATAAGTTTTTAAATTTAAAAATAAGCTATCATGCATTAAAATATAATGCAATTAAAATAAAAAAATACAAATTATAATAGTAATAAATAATGAACAATACGTATACAGTCATTTGTAAAAAATCATTTTGACAATATTTTTATGGTTTCATATTAGTTATAAAATAGTTATAATCCTAACATAACTATAGTAATGATAGAATAAAGTCTTAGCCACAGTAGTACTAGAGCAAACTCCTGGCCTTAAGAACCAAAATTGCAGGTCTAAACAAAGTTTTTCGGCCAGCCAACCTTCACCTGAATTTGCCAATACCCTGGGCCATAGGGAAAGTAAGAAATTTCTAGAGAAGTTTAAATACTATTATAAATAAAACCATAATCTATTAATGCAAAACGATAATATTATGGCCTATAATAATTACTAGAATATTTAAAATGAAAGCTAAAACAATTAGATAATGACTTACCACGTTAATGCATCAAAATTCATTTTCCGGGCAATAGAAAGGCCAATAACAGTAACGCAAAAAATTATTAAGTTTTAATACTATATATATACAGGTGTAGGACAAAATAATAGGAACACTTGTGAAAAATGAAAATTTTTAGTTAGTAAGGTGTTGGGCCACCTTTGGCCTGAATGGCTGCTTGCATTCGACGTGGGATTGAAAAATAAAGGTCTTGAACAAAATTCATACGAATTTGCACCCATTCTTCGTGCAGGACAGTCTCGAGATCAAATAGTGTGCGAGGAGGTAGAAACCGAGCACCGGAATTTGATCTCTAAATAACCCCATAAAGGCTCAATGATATTGATATCACGGGACTGAGGAAACCAGGTTAGATGTTCCTCTTCATCATCATGCTCATGTAACCATGTTTGAACACAGCGTGACGTGTGAACAGGGGCGTTGTCGTCTTGGAACACAGGACATTCTCCTGGAAAGAGAGTCTGAAGCATAGGGTGAAGATGATCTGCGAGAATGCTTCGATAATGGTCGCCTGGGATCATCCCCCTCAAGACAACGAGAGGCCCAACCCACGGGAAGATATTGCTGCCCAAACCATCACAGAACCCCCTCCATGTTTCACAGTTGGAACCAGGCAATCAACATGAAATGCTTCTGTCGGTGTTCGCCAGACAAACACACGCCCGGTGGTCTGGAATAATGTAAATGAGGAATCGTCAGACCAGATGACTTGTTCTCATTGCAGTTGCGCCCAGTTTAGGTGGTCTCGGCACCACTGTAATCTCTTTGCAGCATTCCGCCCCGAAACTAACGGTTTTCGAATAGCTACTCTGCCGTGGACGTTCGCAGCATGCAACTCTCGTTGAATAGTTTTCATGGATACGGGGTTCTGAAGGTGGGTTTTCATCTCGGACGTTATCTGCGGCAGTGTAGTCTTGCGATTTTGGGCGACTATCCTCTTCAACACCCGTCTATCACGGTCCTTGAAGTTGAAGGATTTGAACTTTCGCCCACTGTTGTGCGTCGCAGAAGACACCTTACCCAAGTTTGTGTAGGCTGTCATAACCCTTGACACAGTTGTCCTTGAAACACCCACAAGGTTGGCTGTTCTGGACACGGAGGCTCCAGCGAGGCGAGCTCCAATTACCATACCTCTTTTCACGTCAGAGAGGTTGCACATAATTACGCTTAGCTGGGAACAGAATTTTCTCAAGCAACTTTCACACTGTAAAATACTTGACTGATACCTTCCTTTTCGTCGCCACTAGGTGGCACACTATTGCGACACCTTCTGACCATGCTTTCAATTAGGTGGTCAACCACCGCAGAATCAAGCAATCACCATTCTTCTTGTAGAGCATTTTCTCCAGCTCAATAAGAGTGGCTGGAGGTGGGGAAACGTGAATATACAGCACGACCGAGAGCATCCTAAAGATTTTGAATGGGATAAGGTCGGGCGAATATGCTGGCCACGCCATACGCCCAATCCCATCACTCTCCAGATAGTCATCGACTATGCCAGCTCTATAGGGACGTGCGTCATCGTCTATTAAAACAAAAGTTGGGCCAACTGCTGCAGCGTACAATCTCACAATGGGTTCTAGGACTTCATCTCGATACCGGACAGCCGTCACAGAACCCCGTTTAAAGATGTGCAGGTCGGTGCGGTATCCTAATGAAATCCCTGCCCACACCATAATACTTCCGCCTCGGAATGCGTAATGTTCGGTGATGTTTTGGGGCTGATTGCGTGTTCCTTGTTTACGCCATATTCTTATACGCTTTTCATCTGGCTCCAGAGAAAATCTTGACTCATCAGTAAACATGACATTGCCCCAGTCAGACACAGTCCAATTGCCATATTACCCGCACCACTTTAATCGTACCCCTCTTGATTGGGTGGATAGAGGAACACAAACTCGAGGTACCCGGGATACAGTCCATTCATATGTACTCTTTGGCGTACAGTAGCTGCAGATATAGCCTTACCAATAAACGCTGTAACCATAGATATCATGCGTGTGGAGGTCACTCTACGATTACGCTTCGTTACAATAGCAATATATTGATCTTCCACGGGGGTTGTAACCCTTGGACGACCGCCTACGGGCCTTCAGACTGAGTCGGGCCTGAGTGGTTTGGAATTGTTTCCATAAACGTGAAATAACGGAATGATGAACCCCGAAGAAAAGAGCAACATCTGTGATCGACTGTCCTGCTACAATGCGCCCCACAGCACGCCAGCGCTCAGAATCTTCCATTCGTTTTCTGGAAGTTGTTTCCAAGTGTTTTAAAGTATTATTTCTTAGTATTTAAAAATTTACTTTCACAAGGTATAATTTTTTTCAAAACTACTATTTTCATAATTTATATTTTTAAAATTACGTTTAAAAAAATAAAATTTTTCTAAATTTACTGTATGTGAAAAAAAGCTGCAAATTTACATTATATATTCCTTATGCATTCTTGTGGATACTGAAGTGATATTTTGAAAATATTACAAAAAAAAACAAAAACAACATTTAGCTAAGAGCACATGTGTCAAAAAACAAACAACTTTGAATAAATTCAGTGATTAAGAGTCTGTTTTTAATGAATTAAATTTTTTAAAAAAAATATCACTTCAGTATAAATATAAATGTTACTTTACTGTACAGACAAGTTTTAAAACTTAAATATTCAAAAGTTTCTGAATGAATTGTACATACAAAAATTCAGATGTGTAATACCATTTGTTGTTGTAAGAAGCTGGTTAAAAACATAAAAATTCCTAAATATCATGTTTAAAAACATAAAAACTTTTTTATTTTTGCTATTTAAAAAATCATGTGTACAGTTTAGAGAAACTTTTGAAATTTAAAATCTTAGAAACTTATGTTTGCATGTGAACACACAAAACACATATGAAAACTTTCGAAATGACGTAAAATCATGTTTTTTCAAATGCACACAAAACCATATAAATAAATTTTTTCCCATTATATTTATGATGATATTTGCTCTACTTTGATATTTGTAATACATAAATGCTACAAATTCTTCTAAAATTTATAGGGATTTTGTGATAATAGATGTAAATTTTACAAAATATCTCGTTAAACAAAAACTGAAAAATGATATATATGTATTTTCTGAGAATTTGAAAACATTTTTAATGCTTTTTTTATTTAAAATATATTGACTTGATGCTAATGTAGAATAAAATGTGGCAAATACATGTTGGAAGTCATAATTTTTGTGATGAAGTGACATTTCATGTTACAAATGCATTTTTCAAAAAATTTGTTTATAAAAATTTATGTTCTTTTTTCTCAGAAAATAATAAAAGGATGCTCATAAAATTTCAATAAAACATAACTCACATGTACACTGAACATAACCATGTACACTGAAGTAAGCCTTTATAAATTTTCCCAAAATATTTTAACATAAAGAATTTATCGTAGAAAAAAAAATGAAAATTTTCAAGAAATTCATAGTAATATTTTTCATAATAATTTTATGTTGCATGGTTTTGAAAAAACTTAACAATATATTTGAAATATCTCACTTCAGCATAAATATTAAAGTGTAATTAATATTCAGACTAAATCAGAAGTCTTAATATTTAACAGTTTCTGAGAAAAAGTACACATATATATGTGATGATAAGGGATGATTTTTGTGGTTGCCTGTAAAGCTTGTTATACACATAAAATTACATAAATTTCATGTTTAAAAACATAAAAAAACTTTTCTTGTTGTTTTGGATATCATTTATGTAATATTTAAAGAAACTTTTTAATTCTGATACTTTAAGAAATTGTGTTTACATGGGAATATACAAAGCACTAATGAAGCTTTCGAAATGTCATATATTCATGTATTACCATGTATCGCCATTTATTGAGAAAAATGATGCAAATGCTATAAAATATCTCGATAGACTAAAAGTGAAAAATGCTATATATGTATTTTCTGAGAAATCTAAGTAAAAGAAATAAGTAAAAAGTCCTATAAGTTATTGAGAATAAGCTAACATTTAAAAAAATAATGCAAATACAGATTGTAATTCATAATTTTTTGATGAAGTGACATTTTATAATGAAAATGCAATTATCTCAAAACGGTGTTTTTAAAAATGCGTGTACCTGTTTTTCAGAACCTATTCAACGGAAGCACTTTCAATCTTCACTGAATATTACTGATATCTAACTATATATATTGCACGGAGCCTTTATTAATATTCCCATAATATTTTGGTAAAAGTCAGTTATCGTGAAAAAAAAATGACATTTTTCAAAAAATTCATAGTGATACTGTTGCGATGAATATTTTTGAAAAAACTAAACAATATATTTGAAAAAGCTTCCAAACATTTTAAATAAAAAAGTCTAATTAATATACAGAAAAATTTTAAGTCTGTACATTTAGTAGTTTCTGAGAAAAAGGTACGTAAAAATGCTCAAATTAACATTAGCGGGACAGGGGGTACCGACTACTCTTAATTTAATAATTCGTTGCTTCGGTGTCTTCGTATTTTTTCAATTTATTTAATTATTCATTATATTCTCATTATTCCTGCTTGAACAGAAAATTGAATCCATCAAACATGATTTTTTTTATTAACTTTTTTCACAAATATTTCTTTAATCAAGAAAGATTTTTAAAGGCTCATGGAATCTCGCAGTCTATTAAAAAACCATTAGCTATCCCCTTTTCAGATAAGAAACTTTTAACCTTATTAAGACAAATTTGGTGTGGAAAAAGATGAAGGGGGGGATGAGATATAGCCAGTTTACCCTAAATTTAATGATTTTGATCTAAAATATTATTAGAAATATATTAAATTGTAGTTACAGGATGGTATCACTTAATCTTAATAAAGCTGAAGGGGATATTACATATACCTATTCAAACACTACTTAGCTAACAGCTAACATGGAAACTTATAACAACTTTCCAAATTGTATTTCTTACAAAAATTATTTCTCCGAATTTTCTGATGCAACACTTTTTCACACAAACACGTGTGTGTGTGTGTGTGTTTCTTCATTTGAATTAAGACATTTTGTTGAATGAAATCAATCTGATGCGATAGTTGAAATGATTAATTAGAAGACATGTTGCTACTTTAAAATCCACATTTATTTTACACACAGATAAAATAATAATGCGAAAAGCTCCTCAAAAACACAAAAAACAGACGGACATCCACACGCAAACATATAAGGTAGTCCCAAAAACATTCATTGTTCACTCCCGGGATCTTGTCTTTTTTTAAAAATTTTTCCACATACGCGTGTGAAGCAAGATTGCATCATCCTGATATAAAAACGCTTATCTATAAGCATTTTTTTTAGGTATGCAGTTGTGGTTATTCACGTTATACGGGTAAAAAAAATAATTATCATGTGATGTCTTAAGCCATTATAATTTAAAATCACTCAGGTGAAAATTTATGGGAATAGTTAGATATATATATTTAAAAATGATAATCAATTTTAATTAGATTGAAGCATTTCATTTATAACTGCTCCACCTATATTCAATTTTATATTTCCTGTTGCAATTTTATGTTTACTATTACAATTTTAATTGGCCGGCAGGATGGCGAGGCTGGTTTGTCACTGGCCTTCTGCACCTAAGGTTGCGGGTTCTACCTCGGCCCAAGTCGGTGGATTTTCGTGGTGCAGAAAAACTACAACGGCCATGTCGTATGCATTATACGCCATGTCAAAGATCTCTAGAGTGTCTGTTTGCCTTTGGTACTCTCGGGAAAATTAAATCCTAGTACAGTTTCGTATCCTCTGACATCACGTGCTTCCCTCTACGGATGAAACTGGGTGTCAAAATTACCTGTTGCGATTGGTATCTGTCTATATGGTGCCGCACTAAAAAGAGATGTTTTTGATTTCCGAATAAATAATTTTACGAAAGTGCCAATAATTAGCTTTATATATTACGCAGAGTATTCGCTTATTGTATGTATCATGTATTTACTGAATATTTTTTTAAGAAATAATGAATTTTATGCGATACAATCACTTTTTTATTCATAAGATTAATCTTAGAAACATTAGCTACTTTTTATACAAGTATAATTTTTTTGCAAATATTTTAACAAGGTACTTCTGTCATACTACTAACCAATCACACACACATTTCAGCTAAATTAAATTTACATGAAACAAGATACATAAGAAAAATTGGAGGACAGAAAAACAATTCTTGCAAATAAGTATGTTGAAGAATGATTATAGGAAATTTATAACTTGAAAATATGTTTCAAAATTGTATAAGCTACCATTAAAATGTCAAAAAATTGAATAAAATTTGTAAAAAATGAATGACATTTTTTCGGAAAAATATTTCTTAGAAACGTCTTAAGCAGTTATTTTGTGATATCACATCCATAATGTGCTAAGATTACATACTGAATATACGCTCACTTCCAAAAGTTAAGCACGGAGAGGAAAATACTAATTTCTGGAAGTCAATTAGAATTGAAGAGGATGCAATTCGCTGCAGAGGTAGATGGAAGTATGCAAATATGTTAGGTAACAGCTAATTGTGCTTTCATATCAAGAAATATGCAAAAAGGGCAGTCTTATAAGAAGCCAACTTTATGAAGGGTTACAGAAGTTGATTTGTAAGTGCTGATAGAAGGTGTTTAAAACTTTCGTACAATTTTTTTTCCAGACATACGTGTTTCTATGACTTCCAGAAAACGAATGGAAGATTCTGAGCGCTGGCGTGCTGTGGGGCGCATTGAAGCAGGTTAGTCGATCACAGATGTTGCTATTTTCTTCGGGGTTCATCATTCTGTTATTTCACGTTTATGGAAACAATTCCAAATCACTCAGACAGTTGTCTGAAGGCCCGTAGGCGGTCGCCCAAGAGTTACACCCCCCGTGGAAGATCGTTATATTGCTATTGTAGCCAAGCGGAATCGCAGAGCGACCTCCACACGCATGTCATCTATGGTTACAGCGTCTATTGGTAAGGCTATATCTGCAGCTACTGTACGACAAAGAGTACATATGCTATACAGTAGCTATATCTGCAGCTACTGTACGACAAAGAGTACATATGAATGGACTGTATACCCGGGTACCTCGAGTTTGTGTTCCTCTATCCATCCAATCAATAGGGGCACGATTAAAGTGGTGCGGGGAATATGGCAATTGGACTGTGTCTGACTGGGGCAATGTCATGTTTACTGATGAGTCGAGATTTGCTCTGGAGCCAGATGAAAAGCGTATAAGGATATGGCGTAAACAAGGAAAACGCAATCAGCCCCAAAACATCACCGAACATCACGCATTCCGAGGAGGAAGCATTATGGTGTGGGCAGGGATTTCATTAGGATACCGCACCGACCTGCACATCTTTAAACGAGGTTCTGTGACGGCTGTCCGGTATCGAGATGAAGTCCTAGAACCCATTGTGAGATTGTACGCTGCAGCAGTTGGCCCAACTTTTGTTTTAATAGACGATAACGCACGTCCCCATAGAGCTGACATAGTCGAAGACTACCTGGAGAGTGAAGGGATTGCACGTATGGCGTTCCCAGCATATTCGCCCGACCTTAATCCAATTGAAAATCTTTGGGATGCTCTCGGCCGTGCTGTATCTCCACGTTTCCCAACTCCAGCCACTCTTATTGAGCTGGAAACTGCTCTACAAGAAGAATGGCGATTGCGTAATTCTGCGGAGGTTGACCACCTAATTGAAAGCATGGTCAGAAGGTGTTAACTATACATACATATCATTCATACCCTATTAATGTCCTTTTTTTCATTTTATGCTGTTTATTTTTCACTTTATACATATAATTCTGTTTAAGTCTACAGTATGACATTATCTGATAACTTACAAAAATTTAATATTGTTTTCATTTATATTTATAATTATTAATTTTGTTTTATGAATAAATATATATACTACTTTACTGCCAAATTTTGTGTCAATCAAAGCAGTATTTGTTGATTTTTTTTGCATTTTACATCTTTGTGCTTAACTTTTGGAAGTGAGTGTATAACATATATTAATGATATCTCAAGAAGAGATTTCATTAATATATCTCTTGACGTATATTAATGATATCTCAAGTGCTTATATTAATAATTTACATACTTAAAACTTATTATTTTTATTTTTCTGAGCATTTTTGCCATTCTTTGTTGTTTCAGGAGCGGATTTCACTGTGTTTCAGCAGCAGTAAGCTCAACTCAAAACATATCTGACCTTTTGGATAGCCTCTTGAACGGATACGACTATCACTTGCGACCAGGAGTTGGAGGTAAATTTTTTTTTCTAATGAAAAAAAAATAACGAAATATTAAATCTTAGATTAGTTAGATATTATGAACGAGGTAAGTAAAAAATTATCCATTAATATGTAATCATCTTTTTTCTTCATCATATGCCAATTGAACTGAATTTATATTCATTATGTTAAGAAAATTGCTTAATTTTTGTAAAAAGAATAAATTTGCAATATCGTAACTAATACTTATATGAAAGAAAATGCAGTGTTTGAAATTTATTTTACTTAAAATTTTCTTTTTGATGTCTGTGAAAACTTTTCGAAATTTCACTTTGTATTAATTGTCACCAATCAATCATGACAAAATAATTTACGTATTGATATCTTAATTTGAATTCTGAGTTTACTCTATAATGAACAATATGCAATTTTGTTATTGAATATAATCATTATCATTAATAGAAGTTGAATTCTCAAAATACATGTCGTTAATGATGTTTAGGATCTTACCTTACTTTACAAACAGATGAGATTCAAATGGGTTTTATTTAAGACGACATGGTATCCAAAAAGTCATCAAACTATCGAAACTTTTTTGTTGGTTTGTATGATATCTCGAATCATTATAAACCTGCCTGCAAAATTTCAAAGCTTTACCTGTATTTTTTATTAAGTTATGGAACAATTTTTGATGCTGGACAGCAGACTAAAGAAACATACCACGCACAATTTTTAGATCCTCTGATAAAAAAGTGCCTGATAAAAATGAATTAATTATTTTTCTACCGATTGCAAATGAGACTAACATATGTAGAATCACAAATGCAGTAGCAAATCATTTCAAGAAAGAATTGTGCAATTCATGCAAAAATTCTAGTTTGTGTATTATTTATTGGGGGAAGTGCAAATGGATGTAGTCAAGATTTAAAAGTTGTGCGTGCTTTTTTAATATTTTAATGAATGAAATTAAAACTTCAAAATAGATTCTCCTGAAGCATAAATACCGAATTTCATCTTGTAACTTAGATAATTGAAAATTTAATTCGCAAGATTAGCAAAACTCTCCCATTTTATATATTTGTTTTTGGTGATATATATTTATATATATCCCCATGTTTTTGAAATTCAACACAATTATTATTAAAATATTTTAAGATACTTATTTACACAAATGCACAGATGCAATTCTTCGATTTTGATATATTTTACCTATAAATTGTTATTTGATTTTGCTTTCTTTCGTGTACAATATTTAACATGTGAAAGCTTTTAAAATCATGGAAATAAAAAAATAAGGTATAACCACATCATTTGTACACGTTGCGTCTTAAGTTGTAAAAGTGAGCATGAGGAATTAGCTCTGAGGTGTGTGTATTTATATATTTTTTTATAATTATTATGGTAAAGATTTATGAAATATTGATTTTTCATTTGTTTTCTCCTTTATAATCATTATGCCAGTATACTGTTTAAATGTTCCACATTTTTGCAATTTCTTATGGTAAGCAGTTTTAATTAGCTAATTAGCATTTCATAAAAGTATCAGACTATTAGATGAATATTATATAATGCTATTCATGTAATGAAAACTTCAAACTGTTATTTATTCATGTTGAATTTTCGATCATATGCCGTCATTCAAAACCTAAGGATTTTTTGATAATTGAAGTAGGGATGTAAAATTTTTTATAAATGTTCTAAAATGCATATTTTATGAAATCGTGCATGGGATTAGCTCAAAGAAACGTAGTAATATTTTTTTTAATTTCAAAATCAAAATTTTTGCTTTTTTGTGAATTTTTGTATGTTTCACAACGAAACAATTAAAACAAAATTAATGAGTAGCAGCATAAAAAAACTATGCACAGTTTTATGTAGTATATTATAAGGTACTTGGAAAAAAATTTGAAAGAAAAGATATACATATTTTAAAAAAGCCTTAGGAATTTTAAAGAATGTTATAAGAAATCTTTAAAAAATTTTAATTTTACAAACATTTTGCAACAAATTTGAAATTTTTTATGAGGGATTATTACTTTAAAATAACCTTTATTAAATACAATTAAAACCAAATTTCAAAAATTAAAAATTAAAAGAATAGTAAAGAGTGTACCCGGTTGCCTTAAATGATAAACCTATTTTTAGTCTTAATTTCCTTTGGTATTTCAAAAAGAGCCCTGAGCTCAATCCAACTTATACCCCTCCCCCCCTAAATTATTTTGGCAGCTAGTTTCAAAAAGAACACATAACATAAATTTGTATACATATACTTCCGCACACTGTTCTTTTACAGTTAGGGAAGTGAAACCGCTTCTTAGCCGGATTTCGTGATTTGAGAGTCATTCTGTGACATGACGCAACTAGTGCAAACCTATAGATGTACCGCTAATTATCGAGTGCAGAATCACAGAAGATGGGCCCTGTAGAACGTCTTGGAATATAGTACCATTGTATGTCTTACTGAACTCAGATTACGTCGAAGGTAACAATTGTGGGTGAGAATAACTTCCGGGTCTTGATTAGAAGGACGAAAGACATAAATGTGTTGCAGGATTAGAACTATATTGCTTAGAGAAGTTTTATGGTGTGTTCAAGCTCCTTTGCTATAAACATCGGGCTTTGTTTCTGTGTGGCGGAGTAATTTTTACTTCGAAATGTGTGATCAATGTATCATTTACTGTTGAATTATAATGAATATGTGTTATTAGCAACTGAATGTGAAGCTGTATTAGGGATATTTCTCACTGATTATTTTTCAACTTTCTTCAATATAATGGAATATCGTGGACATTAGACAAGATTTCCATTGATTCAATTTCTTTTGATTCACATCACTATTGCAAAGTTAGGGAGGTTTAGATTCTTTAAATAGGTTTCTAGTGGACTGATTCAATATTTGCTGCAATAATTTATTCTGCAACTACTTAAAAAGTATCGTTAATTTCTTTCTCTAGATTGATTGGTTTGTCACTTACTAAGTAAGCAAAATAAGTACCTGAATGAGAAAATATGTTTTTCTCATCCATGGAATAACTCCCACACATGCAATTAATTATTTCTCGAATAACTTGTCTTGGCATTTAATTTACATCAGAAGAAAAGTCCTGATACTTAGACAGATTTTTCTGAGGTTATTAAATTTATAAGAATATTATTCTGACTACTTTAAAACATTTTACAGCCCCTAATGCAACATAATTTTGTAATATATAAAATTATGTGTTATTGTTCCTTAAAATTATATAAGAAGTTATTAAAAGGTTCAAAATTAATGAAATGTTTTTGTAAAATTATTAAGGATCTGTGAATGTATTAACAAGTTATAACAGGACTTAATAAGGAAATATGTTAGTCACATTAAACTAATGTTAAATGTTCTTAAAAAAAGTTTAAAACATGTTTTGGTTTAAAAATACTGCAAAGTCTCTGATTTTACAAAAAGGATGTATGTATTAATTGTACTAATCACGGCACTCAACAACGCAGTTTTCAAAGTTTAACTTATTAAAAATAACTCAACTTTTTTTTAGATTAAAGTTTAAGAAAATGAATTTAAAAAAATAATTTTAGAAAAGTACTTTATATCATATAGCAGACCATACAAATTCATTACATTAATTAATGCAATTATTCAAATTAACGGTTGTTTATAAATTGGTGCATATTTAATTTTTTAAGAAAAAGTTATGGGTGTGCTATTTGAAACATTTAATACTTATAATAAATCGAGTTAATTCGTTAATAACTGAAGATAAATGCAATACATTCCACACATATATGTATTTCAATTTTTTAAAATAATATTAAGGTCTGACGTTTTTTAAATATTTTTAAGGCTATTCCATTAATATGTCACTACTATGTTTTAATTTTCAAGTGTTTTGTATCTACTTCTCATGGCAGCTTGATATTAATTAGCCATAATATACTTAAGAGTGTGTAATTTACAATCAGTTACTGTTTGTTCAGGTACGTATTAATTACAAATAATAATAAACATCTTTAAATATTGTAAAATTTGTCGAATATTTGTAGGTACTGCACTCTTCCGGTGACAATAATTTGTAATAAGAATTTCAGAATTTTTGCAGGTTGAACTCCATAAAACAGTACTTAAAATTATGCATGACCCTGTAACAAAGAATTATACTCTCAGTATATCTCTTGAATACAAATATAAAAATTTGAATGAAATAAAATACAGCAGAATATCCGGTTTCTATTTCAGAAATGAATAGGTAGAAGATTTAAACAAGAAAAATAATTTATCAGCATGGGTGTGAATTACGATAGTGCATAATTTATACGGAAAGTTAACTCTTCTTAAAATTGTAATATTGAACGGATGACCTTTTAATGAAATTATGAACTTCCATACCAATTTTTATAAATAAAGTACGTCTTATAAAATGTGTTTCCTATTTATGATAATTTTAATAAAATTGCATGGCGTTAGTGTTAATTACTTTCAAATATAGAGTGTCCGAAAAGTATAGCTACGTTTTCAAAAACTAGTTAAAAGTAAACAAAGATTTTTTCTCATGGTTTCTTATAAGGATTTCCTAAATGAAAAGGATCACGTGAAATTGCTTCAAAAGGATTGAAACTTTAACTGCACCACCGAACTGGGATATAGAGTGTGGTAAGAGGTGTACACTGCATATAGTGTACAGTAGTAAAACCTGTTTGTAGTAAAGGAAATTGATTGAAAGTAAAGTCATGCCACGTACATGAATGTGTCCGGATCGGAACAAGGCACCAGAATAAGGTTTCTGAGTGCGAAAGATAAGCTTAATACGGACATCTATCAATGCATGATGACTATCTATGGAGAGCAAGGATGTTACATCCTTGTCGAGTTTGTTGGTGTTTGGGGGTTTGAGTAAAAATCAGCCATAACCAGTTTCAAATTCAGATTTATTATCCCATTACTTAAACTAAAATAACTAAACGTAGGAAAGGCACTATGCAACTAACTAGCGGATCAATCCCAAAGCTTAAGGATACTTAATATATAACGAGCACTACTTGTAACAAACTTGTCGAGGTTGTTGATGTTTGGGGGTTCAAGTAAAGATCAGCCATAACCAGTTTCAAATTCAGATTTATTATCCCACTTACTTAAACTAAAATAACTAAAAGGTAGGAAAGGCACTACGTAACTAACTAGTGGAGCAATCACAAAACTTAAGGATATTTAACAATGACTATTATCTACTCCACTTACTCTTGAAGAACTCAGGCCTTTTATGCTAGACATCACGATAAATCTCTTACTTGTACGACTTAAGGTCGTAATTCCTACACAAGCTCAATCTTATAACTTATTCTCCAATTATCAATAATTGAACATCCAGCGACTATCCGTCGTTTAGCTTTCGACTCTCTTTGTGTACCTAAATGTCCACGCTTAAATATAGCAACTCATTTTCATATATCAAGTCTTTTTCTCCGGGAGAAAGTTTTCAATAGAACATACAGTTAAAAAGAAAAAAAAAATTCCCCAAGAGAGGATTAGTTGAAGGTTTGCGGATAGACCCGTTACATACTTAGGTCGAATGACCGAAAATCTACACTACGTTTTTAATTTAAATCTACAATAGTACAAACTTCAGATTAATTATAAATGAAGTCCATCTTCAAGATCCATAATTTATAAGTGGGGCTAAAGATTTATGATGATACGTAACGCATTCTCTAACAATAATTTAGTTGCCCTAGCAGAAGCTGATATGACGTTACTCGCATAGATTCAATGTTTTACACGTAACTAATGGTGCACACATCTAAATCGTGCAGTAAAACAGTGAAAAAAGGCCTTGATATTTTCTTTATAGAATATAAAAAATCGTAAATATATATATCTTTGTTTATTTGTAATTAAATTTTTTAAAAAAAGTGTAAACTTTTCGTATATTTTTACACACATATTTTTCGAAAAAAAAGACCCTCTTAACTTTGAAAAATTTATATGATTTTATTCTTAGAAATTTTTTTTTTGTATATGATTTATACGGAATTCGCAAAAATAGCATCGGCTATAAATATTTAAATGGTAGTTCTTTCTTATTTTTATAGTTCTTCTTCCTAGAAACACTTTTTATTTATAAAAATATACCAGTATGCATTCCTCATTCTCTTTTAAGTTTCACCCGACTTCACAAAAGCTATTATTATCGAAAATCGTATTCTCTTACCACAGTTTCCTTAAACTACAAAAATCAATTTAAAATTATTGATCGGACCTCCTGAGTGTCTTACATCAAACAACTAATTGTTTGAAATTTACAATTCTATTACTACTCCGAATGCGCTTCGGTAGGTACAGAAATCAATATTTACACAACTTTTTTAAATCTAATTTGAATAATAGTTGTTTTAAAGATCAAAGATATTCGAAGTTTTCGTTCGGAAACGGAATCATTTGAAAAAAAAAAGAACAATTATCAGATTGGTTCTTAATTTCCAAACAGATAGTTAAAATACGCCTGAGGCTAACGGAATACCTTCTTCCATCGATTAAAGTAATTATTTTTTTACCCGTCAATTTATAATCAGTTTACATGTGGAGATGGAAATCCATCACATAAATATTTGTAGTTTCTGTATGTCTGGCATGTTATCGAAATAAAAATTAAAAACGTTAAGGAAGATCTCGAAACTTAAATAAATTATTTGAAAAAAAATAACTCACTGAATTGAATTAATTTTATGTTTATAAAAAATCTAAGGATTCAAATTCTCTCTATCTTTTCTAAAATCGGATGATTCCCTTCAAATATTTCACGTTAGTAATTAAGTATTTGGAAGTTCCTGCACACAAACTGGAAATAAATGACAATCTAGGGATTGATTGATTTCTAGTTAACTGTGATTGACGAGTATACCCGTTATGGAAAAGTTAGGGGATTTTGTGTCATAACGAGTATACCCGTTATGGAGGAGTTAGAGGATTTTGTTTCACGACGAGTATACCCGTTATGGAGGAGTTAGAGGATTTTGTTTCATGACGAGTATACCCGTTATGGAAAAGTTAGGGATTTTGTGACATAACGAGTATACTCGTCATGTGTAAAAAGCAGTGACAATTAGTTATTGTAATTTTTGAGGGAAAAAAATAACATATTCTTAAATTTCTAGACGGCTAGAATATATTGAGGTCAAGCCAGAGTAAAAGAAATAAATAAAAAAATATTAAGAATTTAAGATGAACTTATCCGTTCCCGTTTGCATCGGCTCAAACAGTGTATAAGTTCACATAACGAATTTATTTATGTGCGATAACAATGATTTTTAGATGTTAGCCTCAAAGCAATTTTAGAAATATTCTGTGTGTAGATACATCCGAATTTTATGTTATGATTTTAACATTGAAATTTATTCTGATAGCTCTGCTGTCTCTAATAATGGATTTTCTCATGCACTAGTTGACATTGAAAATGTGACTATAAGAAGGAGTATCTAGAAAATGAAGAAGCTCATTAGACAGAGAGAGATATCATCGAACAATAAGTGGTGTTAGTTTTGAAATGATACTCATAATACAGAGGAAAAACAACGTCTGTCCAGTAGGTTGTAGAAACACCACGGACAGCGATATACGAAACAATATAACTAGATACAGATTCAATGGGAGCATGAATTGTGACTAGAGGGATGACTCTCTAATCCCTGTCAACAACATGCCACAATTCATCTCCTAAACATAGTGGTGGTAGGGAATGTAAGCTGGATCCAATCACTTCCCAGATGTGTTTGATTAGTGAAAGATCAGGTAAGAATGGTGACCAGAGAAGAATCTGAAAATCTTAGAGAGCACGTTATCTGATACAGGAAGTGTGCGATTGAGCGTTATCCTGTTTTTAAATGGAATTATAAATTCTCAAGGAAGGAGAGTGCCACCGGTCACAATACATCATCCACGTAAGGTTGGGCCTTCATAGTGTTCTGAATATAAATAAGTGGTGTCCTGCTATTGTACGCAATTGCTTCCCAAATGATACCTCATTGTAGTGCTATGGAGCATTCTACAAATATGGTTGGTTTGGATCTGTTACCAAGTTATGTCACACTTGTACACGGTGACTCTCATTGGATAAACTGAAGCGTAACTCGTCTGACAACACAAGCCTGTGGTATTCCGTTGTGGACGTTGTTCTAGTCTTGTACCATTGCAAATGGAATAAAGTGTGATGTGGTTTCAATAGAAATATTAACTGTAGGCATTAGTTCTGGTCACTAGAAATCAATTAAGGTATAACTGTTCTCGGACTGAATGGGAACATCAAGGGTGTTCTGAACACGTGTTCATGTTCTGTTGCGTTGATTTACACGTGTTGATGTCACTCTGAACACACTCAACCTTCTTTTTTCTCAATATTACCTTGTTACAACCCTATTCATCAAAGCCAGTACACAAGAAACACATCTGTAGTTGGCAAAGTTTAATCTCCTTGATACTCGTAAAATCATCTGTTTGTTTGAACTGTTTTTGCAGACGGTAATCTGGCATTGGGTTTTATTATTTATTCTCTCCTTTCCTTTTAAGATAAAAGAATCCACAAATGACGGCCAGGATATAGCCCATTCACCCGGTTCTATTTCTTATATCCCACTCAACTTGTACCTCAGACTTTCACATTTCACATCATTTGCACATTTCAGTGATGTACCCTCTACTCTGATATTTTTTATAATTTTCTGTCTGCATCTTTTTAGTATTACGTTTGCAATGCCGTGAAGCGTAAATACACCTATATACTGTATTATTCAGTTTCAACCTCTAAAAGTTTTAAACTTAGCTTTAAGATTATAATGAATGATTTCACTTAGTTTTTAAATTAAGTTTTACGTCAAGATTTAATGCAAAACGTCGAGTTTCTTTTGAGAATCCTTAAATGAAGTGAAATTACTACAAGAACACACTATAAACTTATACTGATCACAATGTGACTTATACTTCAGTTTCATATATTTTAATTAACCAATTGATTACAGTATTAATTTTCGGAGAAATTTTATTCATGTGACGATAAGATATTCTTCTATTTTTTAGCATTATATATTTTTGTAGTTTTAAAAATATTTTTCGTCATTTTATTAATTTTTGCGACAATTGTGTTTATTTTGATCGTTTCGATTAACTTTAAAATGCATAGCTGTTTATGGAACATAAATTATAATTCAACCTTTTTGGCTTTTCATTTATTTGTTAGTTGTATTGAATACATTTTGATATGTTGCTGTGTTGAGAGTAGTATATACACTCAAGAGCCAAAACATTATGAACACCCCTACATTTTGCAATGAATTCACCTGGATGACGTGGAAGGCACGTGATCAGGTGAAAGTGGTATTTAACTGCTGCTGGAGAGTCTGAAGAATCATTCTTTCACTTACTTCTGTGTGTGATGGGAAAGGCTGCGAATCTAAGCCACTTTGATAGAGGGCAGATTGTAATGGTTCGAAGGCTCGGAACAAGTATTTCCGAAATTGCACGACTCGGGGGTTGTTCGTAATCTACAGTTGTTAGAACTTAAGCAAAGTGGATGAATAACGGTGAAACGAGCAGTAGACGACATGGTGTTTGACGTCCACACACTATCAAAGAAAAAGGTCGCTGGAGACTGTCTCGCATGGTGAAGCAAAACTGGAACCAGACACTGGATCAGCTGACATCCCAATACAATGCAGGACCAAGTAGAATAGTATCGGATCACACTGTCCCGAGGACACTGTTGGATATGGGGTTACGCAGCAAACGTCCCACTCGTGTGCTTTTGCTGACCAAGCGTCATCGCCAACTGCGCCTGCGCTGGGCCCGGGAACATTGCGACTGGTACATGGATCAGTGGGAGAGAGTTGCCTGGTCAGATGAATCACGGTTT
The DNA here is from genome assembly GCA_019973975.1 of Trichonephila clavata. Taxonomy (NCBI): domain Eukaryota; kingdom Metazoa; phylum Arthropoda; class Arachnida; order Araneae; family Nephilidae; genus Trichonephila; species Trichonephila clavata. The sequence goes on from BMAO01014943.1 coordinate 26,507, forward strand.
GTCATTCATCCCGCCGATGGCCATGTCAGGATACGCCGTCTTCCAGGTGAACAGTTGCTCCCTCAATGTACAGTAGGTCATACATAGGCCGGTGGTGGCGGTATTATGCTTTGGGGGACGTTCTCTTGGGCGTCTCTGGGTCCCGTGGTTGTGGTAGAGCAGACCATGAATGCTGCAGGGTATCTGAACATCATTGCGGACCAGTTACACCCTTACATGGTCTCTGTTTTTCCAGCTGGAAATAGAATGTTCCAACAGGACAACGCCCCTTGTCACGAGGCTAAAATTGTGTTGGAGTGGTTTTAGGAACATGATGCTGAATTCCAGTTAATATCCTGGCCGCCTAACTCACCGGATCTCAATCCGATAGAACACATTTGTGATGTCATGGGATGGCAGCTCAGAGTTCAAAGACAACCAATTCGCAATATTTCGGATTTGCGTGACTGTTGCTTAAACATCTGGTACAATCTGTCTCCGGCCATCTACCAAGGACTTGTGGCATCCATGGCAAGGCGGGTTGAAGCTGTGTTGCGCGCCAAAGGTGGGCCAACTTGTTATTGACAGGTGGTCATAATGTTTTGGCTCTTGAGTGTAATTAAGTACAAAACATTTAACAGACTACTTCCTTAAATTGTTTGCATACAGTTTTATCTAAACAGCATTTTAATGTGAACATAAAATTTGAAAGTTCCTTAGAATTTTTGTGGATGATATTCAGAATCTTTAGAGCTTCCAGTAATGGGATTCCTGTTGACTTGTAAGCAAATGTTTTTCATTGTTTGAAAAAAACCGAATAATTATATTTTTATTTTTTAATTTTTTTTTCACAACAACTCACTCCAGAATAGTTTTTCAATTTTCGTTAGATTCATACTTTTGAAATAACTTATAAATAGACTTGAAATAAATAAGAAAATGTTTGATTTGATCTTAAAGTTTCAATGCAGGATTACATAATTTGTATCCATTAAAATATTTAAGTTAATCCTGTTTGTACATTCATGTATTAATATTACGTAACTATTTAAATATATTTTGTTTTCACTGTTGTATTTTTCAGTATAAATAAAAATAATGTGTGCAAAGTACAAAACTATATATTTTTTACTGCTCTAAACTGAAATCAAAGTACATTTTCTTTCGTTCGATTACAGTACGAAATATCGATCCTTAGTTTGTAATTCGCAGAATTATATTTCAAATCAAATCAATTTTTAAGTTAGAAAAAGTTAACTATCATACATACAAAGATTATTCCAATTAATTCCAATTTTCGGCAGCCATCTTTTTCTTTCGAGAAATAGTTTAACAATTGTATGTATTAACATTGATGTTAATTAATATAATTAATAACATCATAATAAGCATGAATTATTTTTCAAATATTACTATTTCTTCCAAAATTTAAGCACACACAAATATTCGCTAATTAATATTGTCCCAAGCATCTATGAAATATTATATTTAAATCTGCCACCAAATGTTTTATTATTAATCTTTTAATCAGGAAATTCTATTAATTCTTAGATTAAACTATATTTAATTAGATTATGTTGGCTATACTTGTATGTTACTTTTTACTCCCACAATGAAAACTTTTTATATTAATTGACGTATTTTCCCCCTATCCATACTTATTCTGCGAATAAGTCTTGAAATAGTCCCATTTTTATCCACAATATATATGGATTCGAACATCAATCCCCTCAAACAATTTTACCCTAAATAGGCCATAATTAAACCTTTATATCTCAGACGCGTATGAGAGAATTTTGTCTCGGGCCCCTTTATCAGCATTGTGCACGGAAATCCATGGCTGATGACCGCTACCCGAGAACATGGCTTCATTCCTGCTTCCAATCAGTTACTAAACCACAGCCAATTGTCATGGCTTTGTGACGAACAAAACCAGACACTCCTGTATTGTTCGTCACTATCTCTTTCTCTTCCTTTTCACGTCTTTCTTTTTTACTACCTCCATCCCTTCCTACATACCCCGGGAAGGCCCTGCTCGAAACCAAACAGCGATGAAACGTGCCTTCTGCGAGTGTCTGAATGCTGAGAACAGCATCTTCTACTTCTGTACCTTTGCGGGGCATACTTCACCATCGTTCCTGTTCTTTCTTAGCGAATCTTTGTTCAGATTATGTCTTGATTAAGAGTGATCGACTGTGATGTAATATTCATTACAAAAAAGAACGTTTATTATTTGTAGTAATTATATAAGAATTAAATTTTTTGCTGAAGTTCATTTAATATGAACGTATTTTTTAAAGGATTTGGGCTTTATGATAGATATAAATTCATTTTGTGCTATAAGATAGTTTGATGACCGCTACCCGAGAACATGGCTTCATTCCTGCTTCCAATCAGTTACTAAACCACAGCCAATTGTCATGGCTTTGTGACGAACAAAACCAGACACTCCTGTATTGTTCGTCACTATCTCTTTCTCTTCCTTTTCACGTCTTTTCTTTTTTACTACCTCCATCCCTTCCTACATACCCCGGGAGGGCCCTGCTCGAAACCAAACAGCGATGAAACGTGCCTTCTGCGAGTGTCTGAATGCTGAGAACAGCATCTCTTCTACTTCTGTACCTTTGCGGGGCATACTTCACCATCGTTTCTGCTCTTTCTTAGCGAATCTTTGTTCAGATTATGTCTTGATTAAGAGTGATCGACTGTGATGTAATATTCATTACAAAAAAGAACGTTTATTATTTGTAGTAATTATATAAGAATTAAAATTTTTTGCTGAAGTTCATTTAGATATGAACGTATTTTTTAAAGGATTTGGGCTTTTATAGATAAAATTATTTTGTAGAATTTTTTTTATAAGATATATGAAACTTTATTATATAGTTTTGCAAGATATACATTACTGTTACCCCTGTTCTTTCTAAGGGTTAAGAGAATAATATTTTGTCGTACATTTAATAAGTTTAAGGTATCCGAACACGTTGAAAATGACGAAATTCAGTCAAGACAGATATTTTTGTTTTTTATGTTATTGAATAGAGCTATCTTTTGACTTTATGAAACATACTATGTTTTGTTTCTACACTACCTAGAGGCCAAGTTACAATCAATTTTATAATTTTAGAAAAACCGGAAGTGGGTTCTTGATCTACCAGAAGTGGGCATTTAAATTGCTCAAAATCTATCATGGCGAGTCTGATAACTCAAAATATTACGAATGTATTTCTATAAAACTTTTTGAACCTGATATTTATGTTATTTTCTAGAGAAAGTACTAAAATATTTCTTATTGTATAAACACTTTTTAAGTTATGGCTTGTTATTTAAATAATGGTCTCATAAAAAATGTAACATTTCTTATAATGTTTACTCAAACAGCTCTAAAATTTTCAAATTTTAATAAAAAATTAAAATTTTAGTACTGCATCTAATTTGTTTTAGTAATACTTTTACTAATATATGTTTATTACTTTTTCCTCTAACTGCTTTGAAGTTTTTCAAAAATATTGCTAAAATTTCACTTATATAATTGGGATTTTTGTAAAATTCAGGTAATTTATTTTAAATTTTGATAGTTAAATATATAGTAATATTTATTGGTATTGAGTCCTAAAAGAGCATTTATAAGGTTTTAGTATGCTATTTTGTTAAAAAGTACTCTGAATGTGTTCGGATACCTTAAATTTGAATAATAGTTTATATTAGTAGGAGTTAAATATGGAAGAATAAAAGGTTACGGGCGTTCAGTAGTAAAATTAGCTAGATGCATCTGAAATAGACGTAATTAAAAATTCTATACTAATTTTGATTTAAATTCTAAAGAAAGTTTTTAATATATCAGGTTTGTATGTAGTAGAACATGAATTAACATTTAGGTTTCTATAAATAGGAAATTTGACAAATAAGGTGTTTGTAATTTTGTGAATGGATTTTGAGTTATAATTTCTAATAACTTACTGAGAAAGGTAAATTTTTATATACTGTTGTGTTAGAATAAGTTTATCAATAAGAATATTGAATGATATTCATGAAATATAAATGTCTAATATGTTTTTATTGACAAGTCTTTCAGTAAGAATCAAGAATCATAAGCAAGAAAATATAACAGTATAATACTAGTAAAGATATGATCATTGTTATTAATAACGTATTTTTTTCCAAGTAGAGTTCAAAAAAGAAGTTTGTTTACATTTAAATCAATTATAGAATTGAAAATTTTGGACAAATGCTTGATTTAAAAATAAGCTACTTTTAAAATGGTTATAACTAGTTTGACATATGAAGAAAAGGAATAAATTAATGATTGGGGAAAAGTAATAACTTAACCCGGGAGAAGGCGCGCACTCGATACTAAAGTTAGTGGTAGCGCAGTGGGTTTGAACCACACACACATCCAATCCTTTTTTTTAAAGTTATTTTTACTGTACTCGATAAAAATCGTAATTTAAACTGAATAATTTAACTACGAAAAAGTATACTTACCTATTTTTTAGGACTTCCCGATTTTTCTTTGAAAATTTGAGAAAAAATATCAAACAAACTGAACCAAGAAGTTACAACCTCCTCAGACCCGAGACAAAAATAAAAGCTTGATATTTTGTATGAGGTACTTAAATAATTGCTTTGATCACTCTGATGCATAAAGTGCAATGATTTTTTTTAATTTAAAGAAGTTGGGGGGGGGATGTATCACATGTGGTACATCAGGAACAAGACACTACAATAAGAATTTGTTACAATACTATGCAAGATTGAAGCAATTAATTTAATTTTAGTCTTTAATCACACAATACATACAATTCATAAATTAAAAATGAAAGTTAAGTGGTATTGGCGTTTTGGGTACATATTAGTAGTATTATTACAATAACATTATTTTTTATTTTCGTGAAATGCCTTAAAAGCATTTCTAGTAGTTGTAAAGCATAGAAAAACCTTGCAGTCTGTACATTGTACAGTTGTTAAGGCCGTGCACTCCTCATTCTTCAAACTAAACTCAAATCAGAATCAACGCAATTCAACAAACTAAAATTTCATCTTGAGTAAAATATTTCATTAAAAAAATACTTATTAAAAATTAAAAAAAATATATCACAGAAAAAAATGGGTAAAAATAAAAAGCAAACAGCAATTAAAGATTTTAACTGAAGAAATACTTTTATCAATCTTCAAGTTCCCCAAAAATAAAACTAAAGATTAAGACAAAGTTGACTTAAAAATATGTTCATAAGTGATTGGGTCCCATTGTATCACAAGAATTTCAAAGAAATTTCACAAGTCATTATGCTTTAATATTTCACTAACAATTTCTTGTTTTGCTATTAACTAGTAAAGTGTACATATACAAAGAAAAGGCATATTTTAAATACAGTTTAATATGCGTATATAAATAAGATAAAAAATACTTACTTCGATGACGTGCACAGCACTTGTTTTGATTCAGACACGCTACTAGAAATCGCTATCATGGACATGAACGGCCATGTGTTGACTAAAGGAGGAAATTATATGATGTATTTCACTTTGTTTTTTATGTGATGCAATGGGTCCCAAATTTGTTTTTGCTGTTTATCCTTCACAAAAAATTATGAAACTTTTGTATCACATGTGATACAAGGGAACCGAGGAGATTAAATGTGCGTTACTTTAATAAACAACACAAATCACAGACATTCTTCGCTAACATTACAGGAATTATGTATATATTTCCAGGTAAAACTGTCATATTTTGTTTAAGATATTGAAATTTTATTGATCTTTGATGATCTACAAACAGCATACTGAAATGTTTCTTGCTTGTGTCTTTTCGACAGGGTGCCGTGTGTCTTGGGTACACCTATAACTTCATATCTTTCTTGATGGAGTTTCTTTAGGTAGCATTTGAAAACTTTCCTTTCAACTCAAAAGTTTCATGTTCGAAACTTTTCTCAAATTTACTTTCGCTATCATGATTCATGACCATTTTTTCGTCAGGTTCTTCCCTTGCTTGATACGTTTAATTTTCATCCAATAGAAATAGCACAGATGCCCATTTCTATCTGTATATTCTATTCATTTACATTTTATAACATTTATTAACCGTAACGAGTTGTACAACACAACAATCAGGACCAATCGTTGACAGGGGAAAATGTAACCTGCTCATAGAAAATATTTTTGAACAAAAGTGGTCAAGTGGGGAATTCAGTCACCCCAAGTACCTTACGATTGTTAAAAAAAAAAAAATATTTGGCTCTCTCAAGAAAGAGGGAGATATATGACAAAATTTTTCCCATAAAGACTGTCATATACTGACAAGGTCATTGGTAACAAATAAACAGTATTTTCAGAATTAAAGATTTTGTAAGCCTGGGGGGGTGACCCTGCGCCCCGCACGACCTCTCCCGGGTTCATAAGTTAATCATAATAAATTAAGAGACACTTAGTTACCCTTGCCACTTGATCGGGGTTCAAAATTACGAGGTCCGTAGCTAATAGCCTTAGTTTTTTCGAAGTGCAACATTAATAAGCCAATCAAGTGACTTCACACAGAATTCGCATATCTTGTACAAAGTGATACTCTATTGCAGATGAAAGATACGCATAGTTTTTCAATTCAGATATATGTCATAAGATCCTTGAAATTTATTTTTAAAATTCAAAGGGGACATTTATTCAACCTATACAAAATTAAATTTTTCCACTGGACAGTCGAATAATATTCTTTTAACATGCTTTAAAGCAAAAGATATAAGCTCGAGCGTAAGGCATTATTTTGTCATATTAATATAGAGGATGGCCGTTTAACATTTGTTTCTGTTTCCTTTGCCCCCTCTAATTTGGAAAGGTATGAGCTGTATATATGCTGAATTTCTGTTGACGACTGATTCAAGATAGCCGCTGCGGTAACCGAGTGACCATGGTTACTAGCTCAAAGTCGGCGTTGTTTCAGTCGAGTCAGGGTCTCAAATCCGGATCTTAGTACAAACCCACCACTTAACAGAAAGGATGCACGTTATATTTTAGAGAGATAAAGTCCTCACGTTGATGTGATATGGATGTTTGGGAAGTGAAATTCCAGCTTGGGTGCCGTCCGTGTTATGTGACGGACCACCATTCAAAATTACATGGCTCGTCATCAATATCCTGCATGTTGCCTCTAATTGTTAATAAACGATCAATAAAATTATAATCACCACATTAATCAATTATTTAATTCTAATAAAGTGAATGCAATCGAATTCAAATATTTATAGTGTCATGGTATTTCTTTAATACGAAGCATCACTCGAGTCGAGTGTTTTCGTGGCGTAGTTCTTCTAGAGATTTTTTAATTAGGAAATGGGAGTTGCTATTGTTTAAATATAAATCAGACTATATATATATATAAGAAAATCATTACATGAAATAGTACGTAATTTGAAAGGGATAGGCACTATCTCACTCACCATTTTTTTTCATGGTTGTAGTTCAAAATGAAGAGATTTTTTAGATTAATCCGTTTATTACATCTTATAAGATATTAATTTAACATAAAAAATTATTTTTCTGCAAAAATAAATATGGAAGTTTTTATTGGTTACTGAAATAAAATGTTAATTTTTACGAATCGTACACCCTTAATTTATCATTTAAAGATTAAAATTTGAGGAATCTTTTTTAACATTTTGTTTGGAAATTAATGTTTATAGGGGAATCCTCATTGAGCCATTCATGCTACAGTTTTTACACGAAACAACTTATTCTCTATTTTTACATCTAAACCATTTTTGCATGTGAAAAGAAACTACGTCGTTCCCAATTCTAATGTTTACACTTCCCCGGATTTAAGGAAACGACAAACTCTTTTCCATATTCTTGAGAAACAAGTAACTTTGCAGTGGTGGACAAATACAATGTTGAACGAGTCTTTGCTATTTATTCTCAATAGAGGATAAGTAATCCAAAGGCGTAGAATTTAAATGACAATCCACCTTTGAATAACCCTTGGATTTAAAAAAAAAATTGCATAGAATGACACTTGAACTACGCTTGACTGAGAGTGAAAGACAAAAAGGAGACACCATTTCCCTATCTTCACTCCACCATTCAGACAAGCAAGTATAGTCGTAACATTATATGAAAATTAAATAATAATTTTAATACAATTAATTTAACATATTTTAAATTGAAACAATTGACTTACAAATTTCATTTGTAAATAAATATTAACTATTTGGAGCATTGATATGGAGTTTTTATTTACAGAACCTTAGTTTCGTAGAAAAGATGATAAATTAATTGATGTTTTTATATTTCCGTGAGTTCCTGATCTGTATATAATGCAATGTAAAACTTTATCAGTGTTGTGTTAAATTTTGTTGTAATCATATAAGATACGAGGGTGTTTCAAAATGTAAGATAACAAGCCCATTCAGATTTTAGCGTTTATTTTTGGAAATAAAGTATATATATATATACAATGTAGGAAGGTATAGTCACTATACTTATCGAGAGATTTGTTCCTTCGCTATACCATACCATCGAAACCAGCATCGAAGAAATCAACGTCAAGGTTGTACAATAACGTCAAGATAGATTGCTGTACTTCATAATCTGTTCTGAATTGCGAACTTCCCAAGAGTTTCTTTAAAGGTATGAAGAGATGGAAATCACTTGGTGCGGGGTCATGACTGTTAGGAGGGTGCTCCATTACTTCCCATTAAAAACGTTGTAACAAATCGTGTGTCGACGCAGCCGTATGCCCTCTGGTATTTTCATGCAACAACACAAAGCCTGTTGTATGCAGTTTTTGTGGCTTACGGCGTTTAGCCTCTCGCCGATCTATTTCTATTATTTAAAAATGGCAATTAAAATTGTTTTTAAAATAATAAAAGAAAACTTAAAACTACTTTTTACAAAATTAATTTTTAGGAATGCAAAATTTTTGAACACATTATTGATTTTAACATTGCTCATAATTTGCTTAATATTTACTATATAAGCTATAGTTACCCGTATCATATTGAAAGAATCGGTGTTCAGAAAAGGACTTTTACTAAAAAAAATATGTAAGTTATAAATTACGTGGAAAAATGTAAATGTTTTTGAAAGAATATATCTAAAACCACTTTGCAAAATATTATTCTTCAAAACACAACTTCACCAAACACGATAGCATTCCCAACAATTAAACCTCATTAAGTCCGGAATCATAACTTTACTCATCTTAATAAAATGATTCTAAGTTTTTTACACGGTTTAAATCCTGTATGTTTTTTAAGTTGTAAACAAACCCGACAAGGAGAAATAAATTTAAATAAAATATATTTAAAAAAGATAATTTTTTCCGGCATCTGTCAGAAGAGGGTGAAATCTTTAACAACACAAACACAAGAGAAATAAATCCTTGAGTTAATATTCATGAAGCGTGCAATTCACCACAGGCGTTGTTGAAGAAATAGTTGAGAAATGATTTATTTCATATTACAAAAACATAAAACGCGTTTTTACTTTAATAAACTCTGAAATATGTTAATTAATAAAGTGATTACTCATGATAGCAGTAAAAGTCACTTATTTTTGAGAAATTCCCTTATTACATTTTATAATAATTTTGTTTTTCCAGCTAAAATGCTTAATTACTATTTTTAGTATGGTTAGTTTTGTTTAAATTTAAAGACGTAACGAGTATTTTATATTAATAAAAATATTGTTATAACTCTCTTAAGTTAAGTTGGCTTAAAAAATTAATATTTTTCAAACTATAATTTAATTAGAGATCTCCCAATAAAACATCATTTCAGTTTTGAATGTACAAGAAAATTAGCGTTTTGTTGAAATTTGCATATATATATGAAAAATCAGTTTTTTCAGCGAGCAGTCGACACATCGTTCGCTGAGAGAAAACGAACACCAAGTGACTGATTTTAATTGGGCTGAATACTTATGTCCAGAACTGTTAAGTAATACTCTTTAGCTTATGTTTTCGACAGGAAAGTAAAACGCACGAAGACCATAAAATTTAATGATTTGGGATTGGGATTGTCATGTTTAGAATACCTTTTCTGAGAAAAAATTAGGTGTTTAATTTAAGACTTGAAGATGTATTGGAAAATAAAAGTTACATGGTAAATAGAAGATTTAGCTTTAGTAAAAATTTAATTATTCTCACATGTATATGGAATATATATATATACCGACTAAAATTTATAATTAACATCCTTAAATCTATCATATTTTCATACAATAACCTCCATTAAAAACATCAATTCAAATTTATGAGAACCTATGCCCCTTTACTTTAAACTGGACCCCAATAACTTTTGTGGTAGATAAAAGAAATGTGAAAAATCAGGCATCAGCTCAGGTGTTGGATTCAACAATTAAGTATAGTTTAAATTAAAAAGGTTCAAGACAGAAAAAGTGTTAAAATTACGTTGAAACAATCTATATATATATACATGCGAAACATGAATGGGTCTCTAAGTCCTAAGTTTTCAAGACATGGACTGGATGTTTTAGAAGACTGGTTACTCATCCTCTGATAGATTGAGAAATTGTGATATTTGTTGCCTTCTGCTTTTTGAGAAAGTTTGACACGATATATTCTAAAACATATTAAAAATCCTTTTTATTGAATAAAGCTCTAAAATCTCTCATATATAGTTTGTGTATTTTGATTTTTAAAACAATTGAAGCTGGCTAACAAATGTTAGCCAGCTTAGGAGCGATTTAATTTTCCCAAACAAAATTCTTCTATAATCTTATCTCATTATATCTTTTTTTGTGAGTTGTTGTGTTATCTTAGATTCTCGGGGAATAGTTCCGTTAACTTGGAAAAATTATGTTGCAGCTACTTTTGCCTTTACAGAAGAGTGATTTTTCTCCGAATAATAAAATTCAACGTTTCGCTTGGAGATAAAAAAACAAAAACAAAACTATTAGCTAATTCAGACTCTAAGCATCAAACTACTACTGTATATAGTACTACTCTATGTGGAATGATAATGTAAGCTTTAAGAGTAAGTTCTTTTCTTCATGGAAAATTTTTCTAAAGTGCCTAGTAATAGAGGAACATTTTGAAATTGCTGTAAAGTTGTTATTATGTGCCCTTATTAAATGTATGCCAGTATGCCACACACACATAGTGAGAGTGTGTGATCTCATCTTTAAAATATAAAATCACTATATTTTCAGTCCTATTAATATTGTTCAGGTAATTAAATAGTCTTATACAAAATGAGAATCATTGTTTTTAATAAATACAGAGTTTATTTTAAAATGGCAAGCTATAGCAAAAAATAAATAAATAAAATGATCATAAGTTTACTGATGTTTATTATTATGTAAAAAATTCAGTTATTTATATAGAATTACATACATTTTAGTAAGATATCTTTAAAATGAAATGCCTAAGACATTACTTTTAACTATAAATTTGATAAATCAAAGTTTTTACAATTTTGCTCTGCACATGAACATTAATAATATTAAAGTGATAAGATTTTCAAAATAAGTGTTTTTCTTATGTAATTGTTAATTATATCAGCTAGTGATGAATGCAGCAGATTTAAATTTTATGTAGTTTAAAACACATTAGCTGCAACCATACTAATTTTATGGTTATGTAATTATATTTCCAACGTTTTTAGTGGTAGATGTAGTTTTTTCAGAATATAAAATTGTGACGGATCTATTCGCGATATTTTTCCTACTAATCCTCTTGGTGAAACTTTGGGGCTAGCATTTATATTAATTCACAGCCTATCAAGAAGAACCTGTGATATTTAAATTAGTTTGACTATATAGTCTAGGGGTTTTGTAGATGTAAGATAGAAGGAGCCGGGGAGCTGTTACGTAAGTGTGAATATTGGAATATTTCATTCACAAACCTAGCGCGAGTTAAGGAAGTAATTGCTTAGAGATTAAATTATTAGATTGAAGATTTAAAATTCATGATATTAGAATTAGTTATCGGTTCTTTAGCGCTTGCTCTCCTTATCTAGTTCACATAGTCGGGTTTACTTAGAGTTGGGTATTAAGATTAGATAACGCTTTATATATCACTCCTAGGTTTCCTTTTGTAGTTTCACTTGTGATTCTTTAAGTGTGTTTAAAGGATAAATAAAACTAATTGTTATTATGGAAGTTGTTGGTGATGCTTTGTTTTCCCCCACACCTTTAGACGGAGAGAAAGGGGTGCCGATTAGACCAACATCCCCACAAAATATAGAAATGACGATTTTAGTAGAGTATACATATAGAGAGGAATGTCGTGTATTATGGAATAGTCGGTCAAGGTTTCGGCTCTGCTTGTTATGGCTAATGCTTGGGAAACCCTTGAAGTACTGAAGAAAGACTGACGGTGCATTGCAGGGATAGTTGACTACTTGTTGTTGCTATATAACTCTCTGCAAAACAGTATCTTTTGCGATTTTCAAAAATGTTTGCAGGTATGTTTTCAAACATTTTAAAGTACTAGTACACTTGTGACTCGAACATTAAAGTTAAGCATAATGTACATTTAAAGAATTTTAGTTTGTGTGTGTGTAATACTGTGATTGTATTTTAGCTGACAATGTTTTGTCCTCCTGTTTAAAGGTTCTTGTTCCAAGATGGTCAATCGGGTATTATGGAATACTAGATATTCCAAAATACCCAAAATCATCTATTTATTCTGTGATATCAATTTCAATGGACTTCATGCCATCCAATAAAGAATCAGAAAACAAAGACCCTGAATGTATGTATTTTCTCTAACGGAAAATTCTTCGAAGTTCAATGAGGGAAAATTTGGATTCAATGATTGAGCTGTTTTCTGTGGGCTCACCTTGACTATACTGGACTGTGAATTTTGTTAATAATTCAAAACAGAAATGACATTCACGTATTATTAAACATATGACTTTTATAGTTAAAAATAACTACATTTTATGAAATCTTAATTAGCTTTCCAATAGTTACAACCACCTATTCCATTTTACCCTACTATTCTATAATCCCCTTCATTTATCATTTAAAAAAAACAATTTATTTATTTCAACTAAATAAATATTTTTTTGACAAGTGATAATTATTTACAAAAGTTTATTGTATATATCCTTGATGACTTTGGACACTTTTATCACAAACTAGTAAAAATATTTTTAGAACTGTAAATGGTATTCCATAATACCCGACTCTCCTCCATATACGATTATATACATAAAAATGATGATACTTTTCAGAATTCAGAAAGCTTAAGGATCTAAGCACGTGACACCTGTAGTGACACTTTGATTCTTTTAGGGATAAAACTATTTGTATTTTTATTATTCAGAGCACGTGCATTTATAAAGAATTTTATAACACAGTGCTGAGTGTTTTACTTATGGCTGAAGATATCTTACATAAAAAAGTATAAGAATAAAATATATGTGAATCACATATAGGCGAGTAAATTCAAATGCATTTGATTGAAAAGGCTAAAACATATGTAAAAAATCTATAATAAGTTTTTTAATTACATATAGGTACATTAGTTTATCTTTATAAGAAACTAAATATATGTTTGATGGAAAGATTGATTTTTCCTTGAAAATTTTTTGTCGTATTCATAGAAATAAAACTATAATGTACAGCTTTTTTTTAAATTTTCGAATCAGTATGAACATTGCTTCTAATTATATTTATCATTCTAAGACTTAGCAGAAGTGAGCCGTAACATCTGTTTGAGAATGCCTAAGATGGTGAAAGTAGTTTAAAAGTATATTTCACGAGTAAATGATAATATATTCAGCAGCTATTGATTAAAATCTTTTATTAAATGAAAAGGAAAAAGAAAGGACTTTTTTTCAATTCCTTATACCAAGCTTAATTTCAATGATTCTTATTGTACTTCTTTTAATTTTCATTATTTATTTAAAAGATCACCATCTACTGACCATTGTCTTGCTTTCATATTTTTTTCAAATTCAATGAATATCAAAACGAGATAATAAAAGTAAATGAATTATTCATTAGGTTAATGTATCATTTTTTCAGGACAGCTGTTGTACTTACGTATTTTAAATAACTATTAAATTTTATACAAAATGAGAATAGATAAATTGACATCTGCTAGCTAATGAAATATTTACTTAAAGAAAGACATTTTGTTTGTAATACATTTAATCAATATATCATAAAATATTTTCAAGAGTAACTAGGGATTGGGAAGAAGAGATAAAAAGGTAATTTGTATATATATATATATATATATATATATATATATATGCATGGTATAATATTTTTTTAATATCTGACATTGCACTCAAGATTTATTTGATACAATGTTAATAAATTAAAGAATCGAATAAAAAAATGCTTATGCCAAAGTAATTCAAAATGTAGGAAAAAGAAGCACAAGATTTAAAACACTCTTTTTGACTTATTTAAAAGAATCTTAATTTTATTACACAGCTGAATACAAAGGACAACATATTTATTTGAAATATTATAGTTAAAAAAAGTTAAAACTGAATTTAATTCTAAGCATGAAGCTTTAAATATATTATAATACTTCAAGGGGTGATCAAATGAAAAGGTACGAAACGACACGGTGGGTACAAATATAGACTTTATTCAAAATATACACCATAGGCCTGAGCACAACGATCCCACTGATGAACAAGCCGCAGGATTCCTTGTTCCCAGAATTCCTGTGGCTCTGACGAGACCCAGTCCTTCACAGTGTCCTTGAGTACGTCGTCCGAGTTGAAGCGCTTTCCTTTCAGGTGTTTCTTCAGTGGACCAAACACATGGAAATCGCAGGGTGACATGTCCGGACTGTAGGACGGATGGTCCAACGTCTCCCATTGGAACTTGTACAGTTCCATTTGTGTGACTCTGGAGACGGGTAGACGCGCGTTATCATGGAGCAGAACCACACCCTCCGTGAGCAGCTCCGGTCTTTTGTTCTTGATGGACCTGCGTAGGCGTCGGAGTGTCTCACAGTACACATCGGAGTTAATGCTTTTTCTGTGTTTCTGTGCTCGCATCATTTGGACGCCGCTTTTTATAAGAGCCTTTGCTCTCTCCTGCGCATGCGGGCACCCGCGCATGATCCGATCCCAGTCAGAGTCTCCAATGGCATCCCGAGATGTCTCGCTACATTCTCCCTTGGCGGAATATGCAAATATTTAACTGTTTCATTTTTATGTCGTTTCGTACCTTTTCATTTGATAACCCCTTGTACATTTTATGTTATTTTAAAATAAAAAAAAAATAGGTTTCAGATTTCTTAAAAAATAAAATATGTGAAACATTCATCAGTAATAAAAGGAAATGTTCTTTTTAACTAACTGTCAACAATTATATTTATTCAGCTCAAGTATTAAATCTGATTGTGATGATTTTTTTTTTACTATTTATTCTATGTATCTTTAAAACCTTTACCCCTGAAGATTTGATGAACCTTATCACATACTATGTATATAAACCTTTAAGACCCGAATTATTTTTATCTTTAAATATTGAATTCTTCTGGTTATTAATACTACATTGACCCCAATGACACTCTGAAAAATAATTAAAAAAATTCTCGCTCCCTCCCTGGAAAGTAAACGATTCCCGCACGATCGAGCGGGCTGGGCGTTTTCTGTGAAATTAGCACAAGAGAAATTTGGCATTTTTTGGCTTAAAGTTGATGAAAGAAGCAGAATTCAACTAAAATTGTTCCAAATAAAGAAATTGATATAAAATTAATTATTTTTATTGACTCATTATTTATTTCCTGTTGAAACCTTTAAAACATGATTTTGTTTTTGATATGCATAAACATACATTACATTTTTCATAACATGTTTTCGAACTGTTTTTCTAGTTTTCAAATCTGCACTCTCGAGACCTTGAAATGTCATCAATACATCGAAAATGGCTATACATGTTAAGCCTTTTTATCTTGGAATGGCCAGGATAAAAGGCATGACATGTATAGCAGGTGGATTATAACACTTAGATCTCCCTGCGAGTGATATCACTTATACAACACTGTTATCTTCCTCAATCAGTTAAAATACTTGTGTTAGTAGGTGGAGAAAAGCTGTTAGCTTTAACTATCTCTTAACATAAATTTTAAGCGATCCATTTTGATTTTTGTAGGAGTTTTATTTAATATTGCTTCTTGTTTGCACAGAGACAAAGGACAGCTAAAACAATGAAATGAATGGTTCAAGAGACTTTGATGGTAAAGGATGATCCAAAATTGTCTTTCCGTTTCAAATATTTCCATGTTTTTCTTCATCGCTCTCATCTGAACTTGATTTTCTTTTCAATATACGTGGTTCATATGTTTTGTTCACTGTATTGTCATCACCCGAGATATCACTAAGTTCTTATCTAAGTTAAATCTGATTTATTCATCAATTGCAAAATTTCTTCTTGTGTGAGAATTCTTCTCCTTTTAGACATTTGAAAAGGTTTTGGGTTAAAAGTTAGCACAGTATTCCATGAAAAATAATACAATGTATCAGAAAATTTTATTATTGAAAAAAATAAAGTATTTAAAACACATCAAACTAACTTCCACTGGAAATTCCAGATTTTTTGGGAGGGGGAGGGATACAGATGTAGATATCTGAGTAAAGGATGAAAATTAAATACTCAACAAATGTGTGATAGAGAAAATTAATTGCAAAGAAGAACCAGAGGGAAAAAAAGGGACTCGTCCATGGTAACCCCAAGGAAATATGGTTTTAAATGTATAACAATATATTTCGTTTTTATTTAGGTTTATATCAACATCATTGAAACAGAAAAGGAAACTCATATGGCAACACTTACCTTTATAGCTGCAGTGATTCAAGTAACGTTCAACCCGCACAGTTGTGCGAGTAACGAAATCCCGAGTCCTACAAGCAACATTAATGCAGAGTATAATTAATATTTTTTCTATTTCACATTTATTTAAACATTAATACAAAAATTTATATCTAAGCAATTAGAAATATATTGATAATTACCTTTTTACGACAGATAGGAAGAAGACGTATCTTCGTGGTATTTAAAAACAAAGCTAGATTTGCCAGCTGAAAATAAAACATGGACTACAACCACCGTCTGTTGATAAAAAACAATACTTTACACTTTTTGCAAACACGCTCAATCATTGGATTCGGGATTTTCTTACATACGACTATTCCAGAAGCAAAAACGTTTAAGAATGTCTAACCCGCACGATCGTGCGGTTTGGGACTTAAAGAGATAATGAATTAAAATGATTAGTCAATGCTTTCGGAACTTTTTTTTTATGTAGAATTTAGTTATGACCTTAAAATGTTCTGGAGTTTTACAGTAATTCGAGCTTTTATTTTGAAAAGAGTTGCCGTGATTATTTTGGGTGTTAAAAATATAAGTTATACGTCGGATTATACGGTAAATAAACTTCGACAAATTATTGGAATTGTATTAAGATTACACAGGATTTACAAGAAAAATAATTTACAGAAACCTTTTAATGGATAACAAAAAGTAAAAAAATAGCTTACTTTGTAAAAAACTTACTTATCATTTCACAATAAACAACTCAATGTAGCTTCCTATTGTGAAATACACATAAACTCTATAAGCTTGTTAGTGGATTGTGTTTATTCTTTTAACTGGAACTACTCAGCAAATGGAATTCAATCAATTAACGCATGCAATTCTCGAAATTCCTCTCCGGTATAATTCGTCTTGTATCTAGTGCTTCGCTTTGTATTTTATACAGTGGCGTAGTTGATTAAGTCTTATTTCGAACAAGAAATGGTAAATACAATTCCCATAATTAGCTTGCAGCAGCATTTAGTTTTGACATCCATTAACAGCTTAGTAAACCAGAAGATTAGATTCAGCTTTGTTACAACGGATATAAAAGTTCTCAGTAACAGGGCTGTGAGCGGTTAATGTTAAAATGGCTTATTGAGAAAAGAGGGAAAAACCACAGATTAAAGGCTGGGCTTTGAGACTGAAAATTCAGCACTTTTCGAATTCCAATCAAATTGATTTCATCAAAGGATGCTAATTGGTGCTGAATAATGCATCTATCATTTGTTGTAAGAAGTCTTTTTGATTATAACTGGATGGAGATTATATATATATAATTTGCATCTAAAAGTTATCAGCATTTATTTAATAACAATTCATTGTTACATCAGTGATTTGTGTAATAAATAACAAAGCTTATACCCAATAAAGAGAGAATTAAATTATTTTACATTTGTATATAGGGTTTAGTTCTTTTTTAAAGTGTCCTAGATTTTTATTATGAAACTGCTAATAAGGCGGCATTTCTTAAAAAAGGAATCGTTTTTTTTAAATTTAGAATTAAAAAAAAAATGTTTCAGAAAATTCAAATTGTCTAAGGGGACGTGCGTGTGGTACAATTAATAAGAACATATTTGATTTAATGGTTTTCAAAATTTTTTTGTTGTTCCCCATATGTATGTAATATTACGGACCTCATTTAGGCATTTTTGTATACAAATATGTTTGGTTTGATGTAGTCGTGGAAAGGGGATGAGAGAGGAGGCTTTTGAACTTTAAACATCTATACTTTATTGACGATCAAATGGTGGCATGAAAAGTATACATTACAAACACAAATATACAAACACACACACATTTAAGACAGCCACAAAGCCAATCATTGTTCGCTCCTGAAATCTCGTCAATTTATAGCCTTGGTCAACCGGAAGCTATTCAAATCATTGATTTCCGGTAAAGGTGTTTCTGCTTCGTGCGAAAAAGCTGGTGATGCAAGATTGCATCATCCTGATTTAAAAACCTTGAAGTTTCAGTTTTGGGGAGATATGGTTATGAATATTTCCGGTTAGGTGGATAAACTATTAGGGGTTTTCAAATGGAAGTGATTTGAGGTGTGTATCCATGAGATGCGAAGGGGCAGCTGTGAGACAAATATATAGATAGAAACAACAAAATTTAATGAGTGAAATGTATACAAAGTTTGTTAAAAGAAATCCCCCATGCCGTTTAGGCAGGTGTCCCATTTCTTGGAAGGTTACGAATTCCATCCGCGAAGAATGACGTCGGTTTTAATTAGGGAATCAGTTCAAAATTGCAACATTTAAGTCACCTTTGGAATGAAATCGTTGACCCAAGGCTTTTTTCAGGGGTCGAAAGATGTGATACACAAAGCGACAGATCTGAACTGTAAGCTGGAGGTCCTAGGATTTTCCACTTTTTACGGCCCAGTACCTCTACACACACCTTGTTGAAATGCGGCCTTGTTTTGTCGTGCAGAATGAGGAAACCTGATTACAGAGCACACCTGGGCGTTTGTTTTTGATAGCCTTATGCAGTTTATCAAGTGCTGGGCATTGATTTAGAAGTCGTGCTCATTAAACTCCAGTAATAGGGGTCCCTGAATGTCGAAAAATGCCGTGCACATCTCCTTTTCGGCTGACTACTGAGTTTTGAATACTTTGGCCGTAGGGTGAGTCCAGATGTTTCCATTGCATGCTGAAGGACTTCCCTTCCTGTAGGAAGTGGTTACACCAGGTTTCCTCCCCTGGCACTATGGGCTACAAAACGTCACTATCGTCATTCCTGTAGCACAAAAAATGCTGTAAACTCAGAAACAACCGCTGTTTTTTGTGGTGTTCAGACAGCATGTGGAGTACCCATTTGCAACAAACTTTTCTATAGTTCAAAATGTTGGTGACAATATTGTGAACAAGACCAATGGAAACGTTGAACTTATTTGTGACGCCACGAATGTTTCGACGTAGATTTCCTTTGATTGCATTGTCAATATTTGTAATCAGCTTCTCTGTCAAAACTTTGTGGACTTGACCGGGTCGAGGCAAATCCCTTGCTTCCTGTCAACCGTCACTAAAAATTCTCATCCACCTCGTCACCGCAGGCTTCGACACACACGTGTCACAATACACAATCAGCATTCTGCAATGAATATACACCGGTTTATACTCTTCCAGCGTTAAAAAACTTTACAGCTTACTGATCCGTTTTGGATGCAGTTACATCCCCATTAGCCCTTTTTAAATGAATGTCACGTCCTTACGATTGCAGTTTTCACAAATCTGCTTGCACACGCACGTGCGTGGTTCGTACATCTTCACTATCGCGTTTGTTTCATGAAAATACATTTATATAAAACTGTTCACATCCAAAACGTATCACTTTCAGTTAAGCCTGACTGATCACTTTCAGTTAAACATGACTGATAGAAATTATCACCTGAAATTTTGGAGGTCTCTAGATCATTATCAATTAAAATTACTCGAGAGAAAACTTTATGTGAATTATTACATGAATGATTATTTAAAATATTTTTTGTGTTCAAAAACCACAAAAAACTAAGCATTTAATTTTTAAAGGAGAATTTAAGAATTCATGAATTGGTTCTAAAATACTATTCCACCTATAATAATTTATATTAACACGTGAAATTTGATTTACAAGTACATCGAGCTATTTGTGTCAAAAGTTGGTATGGGTTTTGGGATAACATGATTGGCATTGATAATATACCTTTTTTTAAGAATGTTTATTGAAAAATCATTGAAAAATGTATAAATTCTACATTCAACTGCTTAAAAAAATATATAATGCCTTAATAAAAAAACGCAAACCAACTTTTGTTAAATGTACAGAAAAGATATCGAAGCATCTGGCCCAATAGTGAAGGAAAACTAGTGATATGTTTTTTCTGAGATTAATCAATTTAAAGTTTGCAATGTGAATAAAAAGGAAGAAAAATTACCATAACTATAGGTTTTTAGCTTATAGCTTTCAAATTTTGTGAAATTATACAAAGTATGTAAAAGTTAATCTAGGCTAAGAAAATGCATTTTATGCAATGACAGTTAAAGTGAACATGGTATGATTTAAGCAAAAATTTTTAATTTAAGGATTTTCAAAACGTTTTTGGTTGCCTCCTTTGTGTGTATACTATGTAAAACAGGTTTTGTGCTCAAAATTTCATAAACAGCTAGCCATTTAATTTTTTAAGGTAAAAACTTAAAAACTTTTTGAAGTGATTTTAAAATGCTACTCCTCCTACAAAAAATCACGTACACGCATGAAATTTGATTTACAAGTACTTCATACCATGTATAACAAAAGTTGGTATAGGTTTTGTGATAACTTGATTAAATTTGATTTTCCATAGGGATGGTAATAAAAACGTACGTAAAAGCTATCATAATTCTACGTTTTTAAATTTAGAGCTTTCAAATTTTTTGAGGCTATAGAAAAGTATATAAAACATAATTTAGGCTAAAAAAAAAAGGTTTGATTTTTTGACCGATTTTTGTCATATGAATCGTACTGTGTTCTCTTAATTTTTTGTAATCATTTTGTTTCACTATTTTTATTAATATGTATAACAGTTAGACGTATAAAATTTTTGGTATAAATTTCACTTAACAATATTTTAAATAATGATAATATCTGAAAAAAGGTATAATATTTCGCATTCAGCTCATTTTACCTTCCCTGTGTCATTTGATTTATATATTACCATTATATATTACCATCAGAGTTTTTACAAGCTAACTATAAATGTTTCATAATATATATGAAAAGTAAATTTGTAATCTGCAGAGTAAAGACATAAAAAATAGTTAAATTGCTTCAAAGAAAAGTTTATCAATTATGCAGATTTTAATTCCTGAAGTAATCATGAGTTAATTGTTTTCATTACCACAATTTTGAATAATTGAGTTTGGTTACATAAGCTTAAAATAATAAAGTAAATGCAGGCATTTTTCTAATTATTGTTAATAGTTAAATTTTAGTAGTAATGAAACTAAATTTTTCTGGGTTTTAAAGCTACTCAAATTAAATAATAATTAATGAATGCATAATTGATCTTGTAAGTATATTGTTTATTAATCAAAAATTTATTTGACTTTTTTATATGTGCACTGTGTGAGGATAAAAAGTCCCAACACCAAGAAAAAATTATTATAGAGTAATGAAATTTGCACAATGAAATTCTCTAGTTAACATGCTTAATTGGTTAAATTTTCAAGATCGCAGGTTAATTTAAGCTCAAGAAAATTCATTTCAAATGTGAAATACTGTTACATTAATAGCCGGTGTAACCTCCAGAATTTTGAATGCATGCCTGCAAGCGTGCGTGCATTGTGCCATACAGTTGCCGAATGTCACTTTGTGGTATGTAGTTCCATGCTTGTAGAACTTGTTGCGCCAATACTGGCTGGGGATGCTGCTGTAGTTGTCATCCAATGATATCCCATAGGTGCTCAATTGGAGATAGATCTGATGATCTCGCAGGCCCAGGTAACATGTAAATACTCTGTAGAGCACTTTGCATAAAACAGAGGTATGAGGGCGAGCGCTATCCTGTTGTAAAACTCCCCCTTAAATGTTCTTCATGAATGGCAGTACTGCAGATTGAATTACCAAACTGACGCACGAATTTGGAGTCAGTGTGTTTGGGATACCCATGAGAATGTTCCTGCTTTCATAAGAAATTCCCAACTAGACCATGACTCCAGGAGTAGGTCCAGTATTTCTAAGCTACAGACAGTTTGGTTGCGAGTATTTCCCTGGCCCTTTTCTAAACTACACAAGACCATCACTGGCACCAAGGAAAAACCTGCTTTCATCAGAAGACACAACAGATCTCCACTCCGTCCTCCGATGAGCTCTGGCTTGATACCACTTGCGTCGTAAACGGCAATGGCTTGGAGCCAGTGGAATACATGTAGCAGGGCGTCTAGCTCGGAGTTGTCCTTGTAGTAACAGATTTCTAATAGTTATTGTGTCACTGTGGTAACAACTGCAGCTTGAATTTCTGCCACAGACGCAGAACGATGCGCCACAGCTGTACACCGAATACGGCTGTCTTCCCTCTCAGAATTCCCACGTTGCCACCAGGAACCCGGTTTTTTATAGGCCGTACAATCCCTTGACCACTGCTCCAAACAATCATGCACAGTGGATATATACCGGCCAAGTCTTTCTGCAATATCCCGTCAAAAAATCCACCTTTTTGTAGTCTTATTACAAGACCTCGCTCAAACTAGGTGAGCTCTTCATAATGGCTTCTTCGTCTTCTTAAAGGCAACCATGTTTAAGATCAATCAATGCGTCAAATTTCACAGAGAAATAACGCTCAAGAACTTTACAGCACGCATGTGTAAAGCAACACTCATTTGCAAGCTCTGAGTGGAGCTGCCAGCGCCACCCTTGAGCTCGAAATTTGAATCGATGTCATCTTTCAGATGTATAAATACGCCTACCAAATTTATTTTATCTAGCACAAGTCTTTTTTAGATTTGGGAATTTTTTCTGTCAGTGTGTGTGTATGTTTGCTTGTGTGATGGATTACACTTGGATTAACATCACCCGAAGTCTTGGAGGGCTCTAGACTATATTATGAAAATTAAAATCCCTGAAGAGCAAATTTACGGGAATCATTACATATATATTAGTAATCACTGGCGAGTGATTGGTTTTTTCTTTACTAATTTATTGTGTTCGTGATGAGGTGATGAGGCTGTTGAATGGATGATAAATCATTTGGTATTTAGGCACTCTTCTTTTATTTCACATTTAGACACTTAAGTTTAAAAACTACGAACACACACACACACACACACACACACACAAAGCAAAAGACGAAAGGAAAACGACTATAGCAACAACAAAAAACAAGTATCGGCATGCGAATTTTCCCTGAAAATGAGAGTATTATATCTTGCCGCGATACCGGAAGTTTATATAAAACTCTGATGACTTTCAAAGACACCTCATCTGATTGGAGCAGATAATCGGATGATGATGTCTTAAATAATTCTTAATTTAAAAACGCCGAGGTTTTAATTTCTAAGAGATAAAGCTGGGATTACATCCCGTAAGGCGGGTAAGGTAACAGTTAATTATTTAAGCGAATTTCCTAAAGAGTACCAGGACCATTACAAATTAAAAACTTGAAATATGAAATTTAGGTGAATTATTACAGTTCCATTAACAGTTTGACAGAGACAAATAATCGGGAAATTTAGTTATAGGAAAAAACATTTAAAGTTCGAAAAACCATCCTTTGATAGAGAAAACTTCGTTGGACTCCAACTTTTTCCAACTATTTGGTGGGCGAGTACTTGTTTTGATAGTATGTATTAATATTTCTTTGTTCTCTCTAAACATAGTAAAACCACTATAAGAGTTATATACAAGATAAGTGGAATATATTCTGAATTCTAGTATTTACCAAAAGAAATCTATCTAGAAAGTATTCTACCATCCTTAAAATATTATAAGCTGATTACAAATAACGCCTTTTTAAAATAGATATATAAGTACATATTTTTGCATTATCTCCAAATCAATGAAGAATACAGGCGTAAAATTAGAGCAGCTGTTTTGAACATTTTTAATCATAATTCCCTTGTTCTTATTGTTCTATTTTTCATGCATTGTCCTACACATTTGTTTAATAAAGTATAGATGCTTCAATCCTTTATCAGAGTGCCTTCAATTCATCTATTTACCCATATACTCCACCCAAATCAGTTTAAGGTCTCTATCACGACTTGAAGTCCGCCTACCGTGATTACGACTCGCTTATGATTATTCTCTCATTTTCGCTGTCCATTCATTTGATAACAGCGATGCCTTTAATAGGCAACATTTAGACTGCACCACCGACGATGTTGGACGCACTTTAATTAATCCTTGCTAGGCTTTTAATGCGGAACTGAGATTTACGCTTAAATGGCGCCAAATAAATGCTCACATTCGGAGATCGCCATTGTTCCAATTTCATCAACTTATCAGAAGTGAAAATTTTACTATTTAATTGCTTTCGTAGACTTAAGACGGACTTTTAGAGAGGCGAATTGGAAATAAACGAATATTTAAGGCGTTTGTTGAAGAGGAAAATTAATGAAATTAACCAAAAAAAAAGGTGACTTAAAATACTTTCAACAGCATGTTACCGGTAAACAGGTGATGCATGTGAATGGGATATGTTAAACTCAAGTAATTTTTTTTTCATAATTAACACTTTTAAAAAAAATGTAGAAATAGATCTAAGCTGAATTAGAAATAAATGATATTTTGTTAGATTCATTGGTAATTGAAGGAATTCCATCAAAGATTTTATTTAACATGAATTAACATTTAAAGAAATTCAGAAATAAGTGGATAAGTAACAAACTTCTGTGCTTCAATTCTTATTTATTATTAATAAAATATAAAATAGTACGAGTTTGCTCATTCTTTACAATACTTTATTTTGTTTTATTAAGTAAATCCTTAGACTGCTTCAACTTATTGGTTATAGCCACAAAGGTCGAGACTGGTGTTGCACGAATTGAGTTGTTTTGACCTTAGTAAAAAAATAAATTCCAAACAACATTTAAAATGAATAGTGTGAAGTTAGGCCGAAAAAACTTATAATAAGAATATATTTATTAATATTGTATGAATTATAAGTACTTTTTGTGTTTGTATTGTTTGAAATAATGCGATAAGCCTTTAAATTTTGAAAACTAATTAATAAATATTTGTTTAGCTAAACATATTTAAATGACGAAATGGTATTTTTGGTACACATTTCCCAAATTTTATCAATCGGAAAATTAAACAAATATAAATGAATTAAACACACTTAAAATATAAGAATTCCAGTATTGAAAATTTAGAAAATATGATTTTGAATTTCCTTCTTTGCTCTAACTTTGGTAATTAATTATCTTCTGTTGTGCATCTATTCTTAATCTAGAACTACTAATATCAGTATGCACACGCAGGTACAATGTATGCATAATTTAATTCTCATATGAATATTAATGCCCTACTAAGTACATGAAACTAAGACACAATTTCTTTCTAAAGAACGGTGCTTTTATGTAAACAAGAAACACTTAAAGTTTGTTCTTGAAATTTATTGTTCAAACATACATCTCTCTCTGAATGACGTTTTCTTTCAACACTTTTGAACTTGGAAATCAAATATTTTCACTAAAATCAAAAGTCTTTAGAAGTCTCCTAGCTTCAATTCTCAGACTTTTGTCTTTTAACAAAAGGTCTGAAAATCCTTCGAGGTGAAAGAAATGTTTTTCTAAACAAGACTTTATAGATATTATTTTTCGCTATTTTGCGTTTAATATAGTTATTGCTCCAGGCTACATTTTATGGTATTGTAGCGATGAATTCACAAAAAAAGCATGGAATAGACGAATAACAATTTTTTAATGTATGAAATTCTATGCCTCGGGGAAAAATTGTAAAACTTTGAAGTAATTAAAAATTTGAATTTTTTTCTCTTTATAATTTTGTTACAATTATAAATGAAGCATGGAATCCTTGCTTTTTTTTAGATTCTAGTTATTGAAAGTTCTGTAGATAAAATTGATAATTGTGTCTGAGCACTTGAGTGTGTTCAGACATTAAGAATATCAAAAATGTAATAAATTTTATAAAGTAAGATTTGAAAAGTTAAAATGTTAAAAAATCTTAAGAGAAGTTATAACAAATAATTATAAAGAATGTTGTAGCCAATGTTAGAAGTAAAAACATTGACAATTGTGTATTTATGACAAAAACTAAATTATATATAAAAAATCTTCCCAGAAGTAGTTTTGCAACAATGTTTAACTTTATGAAGTAACAAAAAATATTTTGCTGTAAAATTAAAAATTAACTAATAAAGGGGAGCAAAAATCTCCAGTAAATACTGTACTTTTCATTTAAAAATAAAATCCATGCTATAAGAGATTAATTCTAGAAAATACCTATCTATTTTTTTGTGTTAAAATATAGTTAATACCTTATCATTTTAAGATGCATGCTAACTATTTTCTATATGATTTGCTTAAATTTTAGAAATTAATTAGCAAAAAAATATGTTGTTTTCAATGAAAATCAAATATATCTTTTTTTTCAAATATATTATCCCATAAATTAATATATATTTTTTTCTAAAAATCTTTTAAGTTCTAGAAAAAGTTTATAAAATAGATATAGCACAATGAAAAATATTATTTATTTAAAACAATTTAGCTTTGTAATTTCTTGAATTATTTTACTTGAGACAAATATATTTCGAAATTTTATCATTGTTTTAAAAAAAAATTTCCTATTTTTATTTTAACCAAGCTGAAAGAATAAATAAAAATTTTCTTTTTCTACTCTATATATATATCATATTTTTAAATATTACGTAGAAAAATATCTTTTCATCAGCTCATCTTCAGTTAACCAACCTATATATATTGTATTTAAGTAGGTTATAAAGCTTTCACTTTGTAGATTTTTCCGGAAAAGCGATATATCTAATAAAAGTTTCTTTCGATCCTTTTAGAGTAATATTGAGAAATACGTTCTTTCTTGCTCTACTTTAAAGAACATTACACGTCTTGTATCTAGAGTGATGCTTATATATACAATTGGTATTAGTAAATTTGAAATTCCACATTATATTTTTTTACTCAATTATCAAGAAGAAATGGCTACTATAATGTTAAATATGAAAAATGTGTGTTTTTAAAGTATGAACCAATTATATAGAGAACAATTTAATAAAAGTGAAACATTTTTTATAAGTTACAATTTTTTGTAACACTACACTTGTAAGGAAACAGTTTTGCCTTCTTTAATAAAATTCCATTTAAATCAATAACAGTTGTAAATTTTGTGTTAAAAATCAAGTAGCTTTGAGCTATTGTTTGAAGTAGTGCCTGCACTTGCAATTTAATAAGAATCCAAAAAATAGTACAGGATATACTATGTCAATTTTTTGCCACTATTTGCCTCGTTATTCTTTAACCGTGTTTTCAAACACTTGGCATGCTAAAGGTATCCGACTACTTGCGACAACTTTTAAAAAAAAAATGGAGTTATGGGGATTTTTTTGTGGTTTTTAGATTTGTTTAGTACATTTTAAGAAAAATATGGTAAAATTAAGAAGAGATAAAAGAAATTATTATTACTAAATTGGGAAAGAGTGGGTAAAAATTTACAAAAAAATAACATAAACAAGGCCCATTCTGTACCAAACGCTTATGAACAAATTTTTAATTTTTCAATTCTGATGTGTTGATATGTTATTCCTTTTTGAAATAATCTTGAAGATAAGAGATTTTTTAATTTTTACAAAAACTAGACCACTTTATCTTAGTTATTATATGAAATTGCTTAAAATAACAGTAATTATATTAACATAAGTGACTGTAAATTTTGTAATAAAACAGGGATTGATAAATCTGAAAGTTAAAACACTTTTATTATTATACAGAACATACACAAAAACTTTCAGTTAATTATTTTCAAAACTTTTTGAGCAATCGTTGATCCCGTTTGAGCAATTTAAAAAAAAACCGTTTCGAATAAAACGCATTTTAAAGTCTGATATCTTGCTTAAAGTAATGGCATCTGCTTTTACTAAAACGCTTGCAGTTTTTGTTCTAGAAAACGGAAAATAATAAACTTGGTATTTTATAAAGCTCTCTAATAAGATATCTATAAAATAAATATAAAAAAATTGTTCAATTTTTGGCAAAATTCACAATTTTAAGATACCTTGAGGGGACTTGGCACCTTTCAAAAGCCGAAAATCGATGAAAATATCGATTTTTCAATTTTTACTTTAAAATATAGTTTGATACTTCTAGCACAACTGTGCGAAGTTTTGAAACGATCTGATTATTTTAAATGTAGTAAAATGTATTTTAAATATTTTGACAGCTCTGACAGCTGTTAAAATGCCACGCCCCCTCAATGTTTACACTTTTTTACTTGAAAATAAATCCAATATTTTATATAAAAAACTACACAGAAGAAGAAGAACGCTTTAAGCTGTAACTGTAACTATCAGCCAAGCTGTTTGTTTACATTAGGTTTGCCATTTTTGCTTGTTGTGTGCTTTTTAGTTTGATTACTTTTTTACTTCATAGAAACTTAAAAAAGCATTTTTAATGCTATTTCAATCATAATTCATTCATTCTTTTAGTTTTTATCAGTTATTATTATCACTAATATGCCTATTAGGAAGCGTTCATTGCATGCTTCGCAAATGAATGAAAAGCGATGGTGTAAAGAGAATGCTGACTGTGAATTGATTAAAGATTCATTAGTGTCAAATGTACGCCTTGAAAAATTAAATACTGAGGTAAAAAAGGATACCTCTGCTGTTGGACATTATATATTGGTGGACTTCAACCAAGTTAATAATCTACTTTTAAGTGCAAAGTGCCAATATTGTGAAAAACAAGGTTTGAAACTGGAGCTTGGAGCCAAGTTGGGATTTTCATACAATTTAAAACTATTGTGTAGCAACTGTGATGAAAACAAAACTGTTGTAAATACTTCTCTAAAGTCTGGTCCTACCAGCCATGATGTGAATTTGAGAATAACTCAAGCCTTTTCACACATTGGGAAAGGTTATTCAGCCATAGAAAAGTTTTTAATGGTGATGAATATGGATCCTTTTTCATCAACTACATATGGGAAGTGTGCAAGAAGGCTGGATAACGCATACATTCTGGCATCTGAAAACATATCTGCGGAAACCCACAGAGAGATTAAAGATGCGTACAAGAATGAAGGTCATAGTTCTGCTGAAATCACAGACCTAAGTGTTAGTTTTGATGGCACGTGGCTAACTCGTGGTCACTCCTCACTCATCGGTGTAGGGTGTGTTATAGATATGCTCACCGGTTATGTCGTTGACTTTGAAGTGATGAGTAAGGTATGTCGTCATTGCTCTGTGGCAAAAAATAAGTTAGGCGAGTCAAGTGCTGAATTCAGCATATGGTATGAAGGACATAAAAGCGAATGTGATATAAACCACTTTGGCTCATCTACATCGATGGAAATGGAAGCTGCATTAACTTTATGGAAAAGATCCACATCACTCGGATTTCGTTATATCACAGTTTTATCCGATTGTGACTGTAAGACATTTCATAACTTGGTTGAGAAAAAAGTGTACGGACCGGATGTTGTGATAAAAAAGGAAGAATGCATAAATCATGTCAGTAAGCGGTTAGGAACAGCTTTAAGATCTACCGTTAAAGATTGTCGTGCTCAAGGTGTTTCTTTAGGTGGTAAAGCTCATGGTAGTTTGAAAGAAGCTACAATTAAGAAATTAACCACTTACTACCAAAAGGCTATTTTGAGAAACAAAGGGGATGTGAAAGCTATGAAAACAGCAATATATGCTACCTTGTTGCATAGCATTTCTACAGATGCTAAACCTCAGCATTCAAAGTGTTCTGCAGGAGTAAACTCTTGGTGTTTCTACCAATCTGCGATTGCTAACGGTGCAAAACCAAGAAATCATAAATTAAATGTAGGAACACCAATAAATGAAAAGTTCCTTCCAAAAATTCTTCCAATTTACCAAAGACTTGCATCTAATGAATTGTTAGAAAGGTGTATTCGATGCGGAACGCAAAATGCAAACGAAAGTTTGCATAGCATGATTTGGG
Source organism: Trichonephila clavata (assembly GCA_019973975.1). NCBI lineage: Eukaryota > Metazoa > Arthropoda > Arachnida > Araneae > Nephilidae > Trichonephila > Trichonephila clavata. The sequence continues at coordinate 56,893 of BMAO01014943.1, forward strand.
CAAAGTGTCCAAAGGAAATTTTTGTGAATAATAGACATGTTAACCGGGCAGTAACAGAAGCTGTCTGTGAATTCAATAAGGGTACGGCACGTACCATAGTAGAAACACAGAAAGCATTAGGTGTAGCTACTGGAGGTTCTACCAAACAACTTGCTACTATCATAGATTGTCGAAAACGACAATTTAGAAAACGTCGTCAAAATACCAGTAATAAGCTGGCTCTTAAGCTTATTAAAAAAGCTATATATAGAAAAGAATTATTAGCTAAGCGAAAAGAAGGAATGACTTATGGCGCAGGCCAATTTTAAAACAAAACTGTTTTGGAAAAATAGTGAATTTTAGATTTAACATGTTTTACTTTATTTTATATTAGATATTGAATTAAATAGCAAATTAATTTTAAAAAAGTTTTAAAATTTTCTTTATTGTACATTTCATATACTTTCATTTTATTTATTTTATGTATTTAATTTATTTTTGAATATATTTAATATATGTTTCTTGCAAAAATTAGTCAGATAATGATATTTCCTATTTTTCGTAATTTTGAGGTCAGACAGGCTTTTTATAAAAAGCTTATATTTTTGTTTAATGTTTTGAAATTGAACTGTTTTATGCCTTATTTTCATGGTATATATCTATACAATATATTAACAACTTATTACAAAATTTAGATATTGTTTTGATATTTATTTATTGATTTGTATTCTTGAAATTGCGTTTTCTCAGTTTGAGTTTTTTCATGAAAACACAATATTTAAAAGTACAAAACTTCTACAGATATTTATGAAACAACTTGAATTTTGGTCTGTATGTTTATTACAATGTACTTAATAAAATTAGGGATCCATTTTTCAATATTTTGATTAGAAAAATTTTATGAAAGAAAATGTAGCAGAAATCATGCTTTTTTAGCCTTTTTTCCGTTGTTGTATACATTTTAATTTTTTTTTCCAAAACTAATTTGTTTATTGCAAAATAGATCCCTAAAGTTATTGCTAATAGTCTTATAAGCCTAAAAAATTTTTTGGTGTGAAAACAAAAATAATTGTAAAAGAAGAAGAAATTTAAAAATCGTTAAAAATTTTTTAAAAATTAAATTTTTAAATTTTTTATTAAAGTTAGCTTTATTTTTCATGGTAAAATTTCTTTGTTTAATAGTAACTGTTTATAATATACACAAAGGATATTTTAAAACCCTTAAATAAAAAAAAATTTTAAAAAAAGGTGCGAGTCCCCTTAACACAGAAGGTGCATCCTACAGTCCTTATTTTGCTATGAAATCTTAAATTGTGTACTACTTTCTTTCCTTAAGTTTTTTTTTATTACACAAAAATTAGTATCTTCGTGTTGCCAGGTAGTCATCTTCAGGAATGGCAAAGTAGAAATTTGAACTCTGTTTTCCATTAAATATCTACTATATGAGGCTATGGAGCATGTTTATTTGTAATTGGTCTTTAATGTTCTCATAAAGTTTAGTGTGGGATTTAAGACATAAAGATAGCAGCCCAAGTGGTTTTCTTGTCGTTTAAACATGTTTAGAGTTATTAAATATGTAACTAGCACTCTTGTGTGGGTGACTTAAATTTCAACAATTCAACCTACATTAAATCTACCGAAGACTTAAATTAATCTACTTAATCCTTTCTATTGAATTTCTTGAATTTCTACCATGATTTTTACTATATATAAACTTTCCATTTCGTCTACTTTGCTGTGTTCAGATATCAGAATTTTCCTATGCCAAGGATACGAAAGCTACAGATGTCTTTTTAAAAGACTTACACTTACTAAAATAAAATCATTACGAATGATGTTCTTAATATTTTAGTTAAGTAAAATAAAACGTAAATTAACTCTTCGTAACGTTATGTACCAAAATGCGTGAAGCAATTAAAAATGATCTTGTTAGAGACAAGTTTGAAAAAAAACTTATGTTTTGTAATTTGGGATGAAATTATTGAGGATGTATTGCAAATAAAATTAAGAAAACGTTTGACTCTCCTTCCACATAGTCATGTATCAGGTGTGTTGATTTTCGTGTGTCGATGAAGCACATAATAGCTGTATAAATCGCTGAAAATATTCTGAATGTCTTGGTGGAATAGAGTGAACCTCAGCACTTTTATTTGTACAGTGATTTAACTTCAGATATGAATAAGTCAAAACGTGTGGATATTCCCAATTCAAGTTCTTTAATTACAACAGCTGTTTTATTACCATGCACATAAAATTATATTTTTAACAGATTTTATGGCTAGAGATAAGGAAAGTAATGATATTACATCCCGGGTACTTTTATCCATTGTCTTAGTCCAGGATTTAAGATATTGGAAAGATCTGGAAAATATATAATTCAAGTTCTACCGATAACAGTGTTGTTTGTAAAAGAGCAAGGCTATATATATATAAGTGAATAAGGACAAATTTTTGTTATCTTTTTACTAACTGTATAAATACTTTATACCAATACGTAAGTTATTATAAATAAACTCTTAAGTGTTAAAATTTTCTTACAATCCAAATTATTATGATTCTGTTTTCTCTCTCATTCTCTCAATGTTAATGATCAAACCATAAAAATGAAGCTTCAATGGTCATTTCACTGTTCGACGAATATTTTGAATTCTTGTCAAGATTGTTAAAAATGTACTTGATTTTGGTTTATATTTTTTCATCTACATTACAGTTAAAAGTAATTTTAATGTCCATTTAACTTTTATTTAAGGACGCAAATAATAAATATAAAGATTATAATTACGCATAATTTCATTGCATATACTTAATTATTATAGCGTAAATTCGAATAATTTAGCAATAATATTATTTAATTATATATAATCTCAGAAAGTTCTCATAACTCAAAGTTTAATTATACTAATTATGTTTAATATCAAGGCTTTAGAAAACAATTAAATCATCTTCATTTTTCTGATTACAGAAGTTTTAAAAGAAATTTTTTTTCGGTCTGATTTGTGATCTTATAGTCATGTAATATCTTAACGCAATTTCGAAATCAATATTATGCAATGCTACATATTATATTAGCATTTAATAAATAATGATTACAATAAAAATGTATTTCCTAATTTGCATGATTTATCACTTATATCCTGCTCAACGCGTATGTCAGACACTTGTAGCTTTCAGCTCATGTAATTTACCCGGTTAAGTGCGCTTACCCTGTAATTTACATCTTCTGGTCACTTCTTGGTGTTGCGTTTTTGAATTTCATGTAGTATATGAAATCTTGTAAGAGTCGATTAAAGATTCACAGAGAAATTAATTCACAGACAAATATTCTTCAAAAAATCACATTGCTATTTATATGTCTTTAATTCGATGAATTCATGAGGTTTGTTAAGGAACTAACATCATGGAGTGCTTCTAAACGTCATGTAAGTTTATTAGGCTTTATGCTGTCTATTTTCAAAATGTTTGACCAATGGCAATGAGCATTTCTTCTTATTTATTTTTTATCTGAGCCAGAATCATCTATGCATATGCTGATGTTGCACTATCGTTCACTAATCCTCTCAACTGAAACTGTTTGGAATATTGAACGAGGCATTTATACACGATTGTGTCAAGACATTCCAAAATGGAGAAACAAATTGAAACTTACAAAGAAGCAAAAAATATTTCTAATGGAGAAAAAATAGAAAGTTTTACTTCATTTTTTTATTAATTGATCACACATTTTAAATATCCTTTACTAATGGTCAATGATTATTTTATTATGTTTTCAGCTTTTGATTGAATACAACATTGGTGCACAAATTTTAAGTCGAATGAAGTTTTTTGAGGATGATCAAATTCCAAGGAATTTATTTGGCTTTTCTTCAAATAATATCAGACACCAGTATAAAAATAAAATGAGAGAGAGAGAGAGAGAGAAAAAGTGTATTTTTTTAAAAATAGGACTACATTTTCTTACATACAAAATTGTTTGTAGTATTATATACTATCTATTTCCCGCAAACCAAAATACATCAGAAGTTAGCAACTCTTAACTAAACGTACTGATAACAGCTTTTGTAAATTTGAGATACCCTCCATCTACTCTGTGCCTTTTATAGTACATATTTAAGATCATAATAGGCAAATTTTGCAAACTAAACACTAATTGTAATTCTTAATTCTTCTTTATATATATATATATATATAATTTAACACACACACACACTCACACACAGACACACACACACACACATATATATATATATATATAACATACAAACGTACATCATCTAACTCAGGGGTGGCCAACCACATTGTGGCATGGAGGGGTCGTAACTGTGGCACGCGAAGACTTGTTGGAAAATTACAAAAATATTACTGAATTAATTGAGACCCAATTGAAAATTATTATGAAACAGAAATTTTCAGCGTGAGATTTTAAAGGTGCTAAGCAAGATTTTTTCTTTTCTTTATAGCGCCAAAAATGAGATCATGCTCCAAAACTTACAATTCTACAGCATTGTAACGTACCGAGAAAATTGTTGAGTAGCGTGTGACTCTAAAAAAATCTCTCTTTCAGACGGATCAGTCGAATTTACCCAAAAATTCACCATCTCTCGCGGGTGGTTGTTTTTTAGCATCTCGGACTTCCCCTCAAATTTCAGCTTCTCCTTGCAGTGCTGAAGTTTTGTGTTTATAGCTATTGGCTGTCAGCGTGATATCAGATAAAAATATTTTTCCGAAGGTGTTGACTATTTACGATTTCTGTGTATTGTCAAGAAGTAATTCTGCAATATATTAGGAGAGCAGTTTTTGATACGGTAGAAGTAATTCTATCTGCTCAAAGAAGCAACTTTATAAAGCCGAGAGAGTGAGAGCTTGCATCTATGAGCAATTAGAATGCTGGATTCGGAGCCTAGAAAATTTGCAGCGTGCACAGTATTTTGATACTGTGGAAGAACTTCTTGATTTGCGCCAACTAGTTTTACTTACAAGTGAAGGCATTTTTAAGGAACTTAAAAATGTAATTGAAGTTAACAAAGTAGAATGGACAAAATTAGGCAGTATTTGCATGGATGGAGCGCCTTGCATGGTTGGCAGAATAAAAGGTTTTGTTGCATTACTTGAAAATTATTTGGGAAGAAAAGTTTTCTAGTATCATTGTATTATTCATCAAGAAGCTCTTTGTGCCAAGGACTTAAACTTGTCTTCCATTGTTGAACCCGTGGTGCGCTGTATCAACAAAATAAGAGCTCGTTGCTCTGAGTCGACGAAAATTTCGTACGCTTTTCCTCGGAGAAACGGAAGAAAATGGCGAGTTACTCCTTCATTGTAGTGTGCGCTGGGTTTTCAAAAGAAGTTCACTTATGCAAGATTTTGGAGTGAGTGTGTTTTAGAATATCGGGAAAAAACAACGATGAACTGCCCAGTAAATGCTTGCTCTTCAGGAGTGAAAATTGGCTGTGGATTTAGCTTTTCTTACCGATATAATGGAACAGTTAAACAATTTAAATTTAAGATTACATGGAAAAATTGTATTTTTCCTACCCTAGTTGATCATATATCTTCTTTTGTGCACAAACTTTTGATTTTTTTGTCTGGACTTTGGAGAAAAAAATTAACTCATTTCCCATTCATGCAGGAATTATCTGCCAAAGTTAGTAATGTTCCGAACTATGATAGATCTAAAAATTTAGCGTCCATTTTGCAAGATTCTTTCAGTGCCAGTTCTGAGAATTTTAAGGATGATAAAAAAATACTCAACTTATCACAAATTCTTTTTCAATTTCTCTTCAAGACATTGTTACCCACCTCAGGTCTAAATTGATATTATTGACCTACAGCACCATTTTTCTCGGAAAAGCGAATAGAAGGAAATTATTTGAAATGATCCGAATAACATCGAATTTTGGAAATTTGCGCCACCAAGCAATTTTCCAAATTTACATGATTTGGCAGTCAGATATTGTTGTAGTTTTGGATCAACATATGTTTGTGAAGAATTTTTTTCTGTTATATGAACGTAATTAAATCAAAATATCGCTCAAAATTAACTGATATGCACCAAAACACTTAATTTTTTTGGCAACTTCCAGAACTAATCCAAATATAGATGACTTAATTTAAAAAAAACCCTACAGATTTAAAAGCCACATTAAGAAAGTAATTACTGCTTAATAATCATTTAAAATTAAATGCTTCAAGTTGCTTAGTTTTATTTTGCACCTAAGCTGACTAATCCCGTAAAAATTTATCAACAATAAAATATAAGTTTTTACTTATGTTTAATTTGTTATATCATTTTTTTTTACATTTTCACTATATAGAAATAGTATTTAAAAAATTGTTTTTGATGAAATAATCCATAATAATCCTATAAGTAACATTTTTTTCACTTTTGTATATTTTTTAGTTTGGTGGAAAAGTTGGAGGTGGCACGCATATATATATTTTTTATCAGATTGTGGCATTCTTTTCAAAAAGGTTGGCCACCCCTGATCTAACTATGTTTAATATTTTCTATGCTTTGTGTGAAAAGTTTTAATATTTCTTAGTGTTATGCATCTTTCGTTGTATTTTGTACTGAAGTACGTATATATTAGATATTTTATTACACACACATCACTGCATTTTTATTATATTTATATTAACCTAGAATTTTTGATTTACTTCTGAAATGTCTCCTTATATTTTGACGAGTTTTTGTAGTCTTTTAAAATCCATTTTCATTCATTTTAAGCAGTGTAGGAGCTACAATTTGTCTTTTGTTATTTTTATTTTATTATGCTATGTATTTTCAGGCATTACTTTAGGCTGCATTGTTCCAGTTAATGATAAAATAGTTAGATATAAGTTTGTATGCTATGCTAACGCTTGCATGCCATTAACAGTCAGCTGATGTTTCAAGTGATGAAACATTGTGCATTCTAGTCTGTATTTCGCCAACAGTTTTAGTTACTGGTTAAAAAAAGAATATGCTTATTCGAAAAAAGTGGGATTAATATTTTGATTTAATTTGCATCAACTTGTTTGTGAAAAAACATTTTTTTAAAATTAATTTCAATTGAAATGAAATATCGCATACTGATACTTATCGTAATATTATTTACTGTTTGTGATTTCCGATACGGATTTAAACATCTAAGCCTGGCTGTGATAGCCTAGGCTTTATCGTCACGAGATTGTGGTCGGAGTGTCACGTGGTGCCACTAGAGTTCTGGTGCCACTAAAGATCTGATGCCACTAAAGACACGTCTTGTAGAGTAAGCTGATGTCGAGGCTCAATGTCCTCCTGTTGGTGTTGCGCGGTATTTAGAAGGGGGGGGGGTGAACTCAGGGTGTTTTTCTTATCACTTGACCAAGGGTCAAAATTACGATGCCCATTGCAAATAACACTCTTGTTGATTTATAGTGTGACTTTAATATAACTCTCACTAACTTACTCGAACATCTGACCAATCGTAAGCTTTTACAATCGTATATTTCACACTACATTCTTATGATGCAAAATTTTTCATTAAACGATATTTAATTCAATATGCAGAAATAAAACCATTGGTTCGTAAAATTATGCGTTTCCTTCATATTTCTATTAAGACAAAAGTATTAATGCAAATCTCAGAAAGAATTAAACTTTAACTGTGTTGATAATTTTAAAAAGAAATATCTACTGTCTCTATCCAGGGATCTCTACAAAATTTCTCACAAAATGAGGGAAAGAAATTGGAACTAAATTTTATACCAGTAGAACACAATACTGAAAAATTATTTTGTAAGTTTTCAAAAAATTAAACATTTAATAATGAAGTGTGCTGAAGTGATATATATGAAGTGTGCTGAAAATATCCTACTTTTACTTTTAAAAATCACTCGTAGATATAAACTCAGCTACTTTACACCAATCTCTTTCAAAGAAGCACCCTTAGGTAGTCGCACTTTTTCTAGCTGATATTTTTCTCGGAAACAATGCTGCAGAGGTTCTGTGTAATGTCGCGTTACCGGTCCTTAGAATCCTAAAAGCTTTCTGAAAACCCTCATGCGTACTGCTGGTGCCCGTTTAATCGTCTCCGAAGGACTGTTGAATCTTGCGAATGAATTCCACTGGGAAGTGTTGTGAAAAAAGTTTTACTTATAATTTAATGACTAGCGTTTTTCATGTGTTTTTGTCGTTTTATCAAATATGAAAATCCATTGAAGCTCATTGACACTTACGTAATTCAATTGTGTGTGTGTGTGCAAGTTCTATACATTTGAAAAGTATCAAATTTATTAAGAATACCGTGTTTCAACGAAAACATTTTTTTCATTAGATGTTAGTCAAGAGTTCATTTGAGACCAAATAAATTAAGGAAGGGGACTTTGATGATGCATTGAAAGTTTAATGCTTTGACTTGCACACGTTGCTTAGTCTAATTGCTCAGTTCCAAATCCGAAAAGGATCATAAATTTTATCACCTTTAGATAAGACCAAATAGGAATTTATAAAACTGACTTTACATTGAGCTAAAATTACATGATTTTGAAATTCTGATTTAAAACTTTTCAGAGTGAAAAGCACAACGTAGAAAAATCTTACTTTTTAATGTCACGTGCTGAATAAATAATCATTGATTAAAAATTAAACAATTATCATACATATACTCTAAAATGTTCGATCTCTATACCTTAGGAAAGTTGCTCTTTCCTCACATTGCGCATTCAAATTTTTGAAAAATTGACAGAAATCGCTGTATAATTTCAATCGTTTTAACTTATCAATGTCGTATGGAGAGCTTGCGATATGGAGAGTAGGAAAAAAATTAATATTTTAAAATTTATAAACATTATTGTTTGCGTAAAACATTAACAAACATATATATTTATAAAATTAGCAATGTTTGTACTTTAATCTCTCAAATATGTGAGCAGATAGTTATACTCCTACTTTTAGTCCACCTATTATGCCAATTTTTCTCAGAAATCTAACTTCAAAGAGCATTGTCTTCAATTAAAAAATGGAAATGAAAAATATATTTTTTATTTATTACGAAAACGTATATTTAGAAAGAAAATCACAGAATATTTTTAATTATGTTTTTGGGGTATTTATGCGCATAATAAATATTTTGATTTAACCCTCTTTCTGCGCATCCCACGATTTACTTGGGTATGCATTTTTCTAACTGTTAACTGTGCAACCCGTACTACTCTTGTTTATGTTTTATATTCATATTTTGCTGATCAAATTCCATATTTTAAAATAAAAATTCTTTTACAATTTTTTTTGCATATTTTAACTTTAAAATGTAGATTTAATACGTAGATTTGAAATACGTAATAAAGCCATACGTAGTTTTTAAACATAATTTGATAAAATAACTACTCAGCGAGAAAATTAAACAAAATATTAATTGATCATAAAAGCATCATTGTTTAATGACCCATATGGAGTCTGTTTGTTCATCTGTGATCGAGTTATCTTTCCTTCAAAGATTTGGTATAATAAATTCATCTGATATAGATTTTTCTAAAGCTTTCCCATCGTATTTAAGTGGTGCGATGCTGTGTCGAACATAAACGGGAGCATTTCAAAAAGTTTGTTGTGCGGAAGCAAAATAATGCATCATCAGGTTGACTCTTTGTTCAAAATCAATAATAGATTTTTCTGAAAGTTTTGACTTAAAGGCTCATTATGTGAATGAAAATATTGGATACTTTATAATCTAAGTTCAATAATTTGTCTACATATTGTTTTAAATTATTTCAAATGCAAAATACGACGACTATTTGTTGATTTCTTTAGTAAAGGTGAAAATTAAAGAAAAAGTAACAAAAATATTGCAAATTTGAAAAAAAAATGTCTTATAAATTTGTTGCTTGAGCAATAAACATTTAAAATTAAATATATATATATATATATATATATATATATATATATCCAGACTCCAAACATTTCATCACTAAGTTTAGAACAAAAGGTTAGACATTAGATTGTTAAATGATTATGAAAATTGATAAACTTTACAAAAATTTCTTCATTTTTTAAAATTCCAATTCTGGTAATCGAGTGGAAAACATTTATTTTTACTTGAAATTGTTTGCACTTATTTACATAGCTAAGGCTAGAGAAACTTTTTACGGTATAGCAATCAAAAAAGGAAATAAAAAGTGGTGTTTTTCGGTCCATTCTAATGTATACACATTGTCAAAAGCAAATTTGCACCAGGAAGACACAGCAAGGTATTTAAATGTAAATTCAGAAATTATTTTCTCAACCACGCCTGTGCCAATGATGTCACTGAACACACATTAATTACCACGCCAAGAGAGTATAATCACAATTACACTCATAAAGAGAGTAATTGTGATTATAACCATAATGTGTGCTAAATTTTTACTTCCCGTTTTCAAGATTAGAATGCCTTTGTGAAGAAATGGACAGCCATTTCAACAGATGGATATTTTTGAGAAAGCTCGAATCATAGGACTGCATGAAGTTGGACGGTCATTCCTTCGAATAGCGAATTACATCAGTCGCATATATGTTATGGTTTCATGCTGTATGTAGAAGAAAGTTATTGATCGTGACAAGTAGGTTCAGGAAAAGCTAAGCGGATTATTAGAAAGAAGGTCAAATTCGAAGTATACCAACTGACACAATTCCGGACATTTTACGAACAGTTATATTCTGTCGGAATCTGCCTGTAAATGTCAGTACCATTAACATATGTATGCATTCTTCTTAATTGCTTGCATGGAGACTATTACGAAGATTGCACTTGACATAACTGCAACTTCGATTAAGACTGTAAAGGTGCCACTAAACAGCAACATGAAGCCATGCAGAATGACAACGAGTCATCTTTAGCGACAAATTTCGCTTTTGTCCTGGTGATGATGATGCTAACCATACTCATATCTAGAGTCAACGAGGACAGCGTCATTGTGGACGATTTGCTGTGTCTCACCTCACATCTAGGCAGATGAGTATAATATTATGGAGTGTGATTTCATACAATGTCCAATCATCATCGTTGATCTTCACCAGGGTCACTTTGAAGATTCAAAAGTATGTTAGTGAGGTCATTCAACTAGTAGTCACTTCTTGAACTCCCACTTCCCATACCTCTGTTTCAAAAAGACAACGCTCTTGTGTGTGTTTATACGGCTGTCATTTGGCCTGACACCCCTAAATACTATTCCGTGACCAGCAGATGGGCTAGACCTATCGCCCTTAGAAAAGTATTGGATGCTACAAGATGTTCTGTTAAGACTTCGCCACTACCACAAAATTTTCAAGACCTACATATCAAAGTTCAGTCTATATAGAGTGAATGTAGTCCAGGTATTGTTATACAAGCGTTTCTACGGTTCCATGTAACGAAGTGTGGTAGAATGTTCTACGAATAATGATGGCATAACAACCTATTGAGAGCTGCAATAATTTTGTATTTTGACCAAATCATTTTGTCTCATGCCTACACTCTGATTTTAATAATTTTTTTTAGCTAATTGTATTAATTTGACTTCAGATATCATTTCAAATGGACTATTCCCTGAAGGTAAGGTTTTATTTGAAAATAACTGTGTTTATATGGATGGATGTGGGTGTAGCGTTTAGAGAAGAGCATGAAGATTTATCTGTTATTATGCTTTTATTCGTTCATAAAGACAACTTTTAACGGCCTTCCAGCACTGAAAACCGTTACCAACTGCCCTTAATTTCGGTTGAGTTGTATATATTTTTTTAAAATATTGTTACTTTATCGTCTTTTAGCTTAAATTTCGAATGAAGGTTAAAGAGTGAGGAAATCCGAGTAACGGTCCTTAAAATAAATGACATATGATTGGAATTTGAAGGTCGTATGACCTTTTATGAGAAAATAATAACTATTGAATTCTATTCGCGAATATATAAAGTAAAAAAATGTAGGTTCAGTTGGAGAAGTAAAGTTTTGTTAAGTTACAATTCAATCATTCTTATACATTTCTCCATTGATTAAAAATTTATAAATAAGAAAATACTTAATTTAATAGTGTTGAAGGTATTAGTTAGTTGCGAAAAAACACCTTTGAGAACCATTAACGATATCCACCAAGATAAAAAAAATTAATGGACACAACAATATTAACTCTTAATAAGCATTAACCAAAATAAGTCATTGGCAGCAAAGGGAAGACTTTTAAAGTTAAAAAACGATTCAAAGGAGTTACTAACTGCGTTTTTGCGCTTTTTCCCTGAAATTTCATGGGCCTTTGCTTCTCTTGAACACCACAAAACTGGGTGTTAAAGAATAAAATGTTCGGAAGAGCTTCCTGGAGTGCGAATAAAAGGGAGCGACCGTGTTTTTTCTCTACTCTCCTCACTCCCTTACTTAAACTCCAAAGAACTTCGATCCTCTCCACACATCCTCTTTTTATTATTTTTTTACATTGCATAATCACTTAGTCCTAGTTCTTCATACTTTCTTGGCACTTCAGTTATTCCCTGATCAGATCTGCGCTTGCTGTACACTGACAAAAGAAAAGTTTTATTGTTATTTAAACAGGGGCACCATCTGATTAAAAACCCTATTTACTTAAAGCTGTACACTTCTTTCATTTTTTTTTCTTTTTCGTCTTCGGTTTTCTATTCGCGCTTTGTGCCCTTTCATCTCAGAAAGAGAGAAATTTTGCCATTTCTGTTTAGTTGATTGCAAAAGGAAAGAAAAAAAAAGAAGTTTTTCTGCTGCTGTTTGGTTGGAATTTTTATTTTCATCACTGGATGATGAGTGTAGGTACCTACTTTAGAGTTTTGTGAAGTTTACTTCCATGTTGTGAAGGCCACTTTTAACGGCACTTTCACTTATTAACTTTAATTTGATTGAGATTTGGAAGTTATCTCTGACTAAAGTAGTGGAAATATGTTATCAGTATGTTTTATGATCTGTTCTAAGTAATGGAGATGTACTTTACATTATATTGGACAGAAATGTTCCAAAAAACATTCTGAAACATACTGCTAAATCTAATATTTTCATTTTCATTTATCTTATACGAGGGTGAGTCGGAAAATAATTTTCCTCTGCCGACTGTGGTTAGAGTTGTGCATGAAAGTCAAAACATATGCAGATTGAGACTTTAAAGATAAGACATAATGTTATTTTTCCACATAAGTACCAAGTACATTGAGACATTTGTCATACCGCTTAATAAGCTTCAAAACGCCCTCCTGGAAAAACTTAGAGCTTTGCGTACGGAAGAAGCGTTTAACGGCTATAGGCGAACGATGACACAGCAGGCGAACCCTTCAAGACACCGATACACCATTGGGTAGAGATCGACCGCGATCAAGTAGATGGATTCGGAAAAAGTACCCTGGGCTTTTCAGATCTGGTGTTCTGTTGTTGGATCAGTACCTTTGAAGACCCGCGGTGTGTAGGGGTGCGATGCACATTAAATCTGTCGAGAGTTCAAAGGTCCTCCAGTTGGTGTGGTAGTTAGGAGAGGAGGTACTGGCTCAGGTGTCGTCCTCGTCACTTGACCGGGGTGCAAAATTACGAGGTGCATCGCCAAAAGACCACGTGTAGCTAAACAGTACGACGCTAATATTCTCTCACTCTGTTGTTGGATGACAATGCGAGACCACACTCGGCGACGGCAATGCAAAACCATATCACAACTCTCGGTTGGGAGCGCTTACACCATCCGCCATACAATCCTAAACTCGCACCAAGTGACTTTCATCTGTTTCCGGCCATGAAGAAGAATCTCGACAGAAGGAGCTCTGGAAGCAACGCTGAAGTCAAACAAGCCGTTAAACGCATCTCCTGTAAGCAAAGCCCTGAGTTTCCCTGAAGGGATTTTTGAAGCTTATCAAGCGGTATGACAAATGTGTCAATGTATTTGGTACTTAAGTGGAAAAATAAATTTATGTCTTATCGACTCATTCTGTGTTTTGACTTTCATACACAACTCAGACCACAGTCGACAGGGGGAACTTATTTTCCTACTCACACTTGTAAAAAGTAAAATAGTGGATGATCGCATTTATTTTTTTAAAAAAGAATTTATAGTTTTGTTTAAAGAAGACACGTTGCTAGGTATTCAAGCTTGAGAGCTTTATTTTCGAGTGAAATTTGGAATTCGAATACTTATTACATGGAAAATCTTGAATGGAATTGTTATATATAGAGCTATCTTTAATTGGACTGGGACTATATACATATTATGGGGCACCTGATCTGAAGGCTATTAGAGGTTTTCTATAATAGCCTTCGTGTATCTTTTGATGTAATCTTAAATCAATTACTAACCAAATATTTGGCAACAAAATGAGAATTGTTGCTGTTGAGAAATAGGGTTAGTGTGAATTAGTTACATATTGACAAATTATTTTACAATTCAACATTTAAATTTTATGCACTGTACTTTCTGTATGCTCTTGTCAAACAAAAATTAAAGAAATAACAAAATAAGTTAAGCCCTTATATAAAAAAATGATGTCTGTAGATAACATAAAATATGTTGCATTTTGATAAATACCTGAGATAATTAACTATTATTGTGGTTGTTAAATTTATAACGGTACACATAGCCCTAGTAATAATTTTATGAGAGACTCATGTATGATTTGTTCCCTCTGTACATAAAAAAAATCGTGATGCTATAATAAAAGCAACTATATCTTTACAAAAAAATGAAGCAGAGCCACAGTTTGGACAAATTTACATTTATGATGATGGTGAGGCTTTACACGAATGTGTAAAACGTGACGATATACTGCAAATGTTACAGTCCATTTTGAATGAAAATCCATGTGCAGAAAAAATATAGAACTTTATATGAAATTCAAAATAAAAACAGAAATCAAAAGTATATAGTCAGTGTTTTCATACAAGCCCTAATCATCCTAGAGTTTATAGTAAACTGTCATGCAATGATGTTTCTATAGACAGAAAGGTCGATGTTAGAGTTTATCACATGGGCAGTTGGCTTATGTCTAACATCGAGGGAAAATATTTACTCATGGAAAATTGTATGTGGTTCTATCAAGGTTCAGACGCAAGGACGAAATAAAAATTCAGAGCAATTTAGAGGAAAAGGTGATTAGGAACATTACTTTTGAAGAAGCACTGAACTGAAGTACAAATTAAAATGCGGATATGAAGACATGGAATTTATTTTTTTCTCTCTTACAATACTTAACAAAAAAAACTACATAATATATGTAAATTACAGTTTAATAATTTGAGCATTGAATATGAACAACAGTAAAATTTGTGCTATGGAGGCTGGTCCAACATTAGTTGGAAAGGGAGTAACCCTCCCCCATAGTTTTATTAAAAGAAATTCAGTGTAATACGTACATGTGCATTAAATATTACAGAATAATTACCTTGTTTAATTTAGTTGAACAAGTTGTAGGTCCTATTTTTAAAGGCAATAAGTTAAACTCAATGGAAATCTGAGTCAAGAAGGTGAAATATTTAGTAAAAATATAAAGTCTATTTTTCTCTATACAAATTGGAAGAATTGAAACATTATTAAAGAGTACTGTCCCCTCAATGATCTTATCCTAAAGTTAAGAAAAGTGTACACTTTTCACAAATGCTTTTCCAAAATATTTCAGCTAAAATCTGAGATCTATAAAAATGTTAATATATTTGGCATTGTAATTTATTTTAAAAGTAGGTAACTTATATTCCTTCATAGCGACTTTTTTTGGAATGTATGCTCATGATTAAAAATTATTTTAAGTAAAAGTTTAAGCCTTAAGTAATACCTATTTAATTATGAAACATAAAGTTAGTCTTATGTCCTTAACTGTAAAATGTTTTTTTCAGGACCTGCGACTCAAGTCCTCATCGATATTGAAGTTCGTAGCATGGGACCAGTATCTGAAGTGGACATGGTAAATATATTTATTTAACTTTGAAAATTAATCAATATTATAAACTGATGAGAAATTATAAGGACACATTCAAAAAACATTGAATCAATTCTCATTGTGGTATTATCCTAATAAGTGTTTTCCATCTGCAAGAAATTTAGTGTTTCAAAAACACAATTTAAATTACATCATCTTCAAAACTTGAAAAACAAATGCTTTTAGAGATAATTTTTAAAATTATATAAATAAATTCAGAAAATTGCTATATAATATTTATGCATGTATTGGATGTATGTTAAATTCAATATAATCATAGTTAGTAATTTAAATATTAAACACACATTTTAAAAGCTGTCGATTATTTGGAAAAAAAGATATGAGTTGAATAAATAAAAAAAATTCACACACGAAAATTGAAATTTAATACGAATATATCCTTCCTTTCTTATACTACATGATTGGTGTCGGTTTTTATTGATAAGATAAACGTATCTGACTACTTGCTACAACTTTTTAAAAAAAAAAATGGAGATATGGGGATTTTTTGTGGTTTTTAGATTTGTTTAGTACATTTTAAGAAAAATATGCTAAAATTAAGAATAGAAAAAGAAATTATTATTACTAAAATGGGTAAAATTTTATAAAAAGTAACATAAACGCGGCCCATTCTATACCAACAGTTTATGAACAAATTTTCAATTCTGATGTGTTTCTATGTTATTTACTTTTGAAATGCTCTTCAGGATAAGAGATAATTTAATGCTTACGAAAACTAGAGCTCTTTATCTTAATTACACGAAATTGCTTAAAAAACAGTGATTATATTCACATAAGGGATTGTAAATTTTGTAATAAAACAGCGACTGATAAATTTGAAGGTTAAAACACTTCTACTATTATACAGAACACACGCAAGAAATTTCAATTCATTATTTTCAAAACTTTCTTAGCAATCACTGGCCTAGTTTGAACTTTTTCAAATAAAACAAAAACATTTCGAGTAAAACGCGTTTTGAAGTATGACATTTTGCTTTAAGTAATGACATCTGCTTTTACTAAAACACTTGTAGTTTTTGTTCTAGTGAACGGAAAATAATAAACTTGGTATTTTTATAAAACTAATAAGATGGACTATAAAATAAAATCATAAAAAAATTGTCAATTTTTGGCAAAATTCACAATTTTAGGGTAATCGGATACCTTAAGTTGCTGGACGCAAGAACTGGTATGGAAAATCATGCAAGGTTTATCCCCTGTTGCAACTCCTATAAGCCCTCGAAAAGAGGATTTAGTACTTCTACTACTTTGCCAAGATTATCCTATAGCAAGACAAGTCACTCTATTTAAAACCCTGATCAATATAATGTGTCTATAAGCATTTATGTGTGCAGCAGAGCATTATATTAGATTATTATGAAAACCGGGAACCATAAGGTGTTACATGATGATAAAGAATTTCTTCTCAGATCTCTTTGATAACTCAAAGTAGCTTTGTTTAACACGTACATGTCAGTGTGGTCTATCAGTGGCCCTTATCATAATTTCACATGGATTATAAACCCGTCTCAAAACAGTTCTAAATTCATGGTTTACATTTATTGCTCCTTACACTAATTCATTCATCTGCATCGTGTGTTTCTTATTGAATGATTGACAATAAAAGGCTTATTGTGTTGAAAATTTTACTCTATAAATCATGGTTCTTTACTTATAAAATGTGCTCAAAAAGTTTTCTCCTTCCATAAAGTTAGAGGGGCCCTAGAGTCACCATGCTTAGAATTTACAATCCCTTTTCTAGCCTTTTGATGTAAGATCAACAGTTTTTTTTCGCATGCAGGATACTGTATTTTATTTTCTTGAGAAAATTGGGCTGACGTCATGAGTATCGGAAGCTCCGTCTTATTTATTTGTTTCATCCCAAGCATTCTGTTTTGATGTTCTCAACGCACTTGTTCCACCTACTGAGCACTTCTCTGGATCTAAGCCGCCTTTTTCAAAGGAAAGTTGTGTATGATTTTTCCATTTTTTCATGTTTTGTCTTCTGTAGGCAATGGTTGAAAATAAAAAATATATATATTTTAGCCCGTTTTAGGTTTAATGGAAGCAGTATTTTTTTAAAAATGAAATCTTGGCTCTTTATTTTTCTTTGCCTCTCGTTTATTTTTCTATTTCTCATGTTCATTAGAAGAATCTATAGGAAATGTATGAGTTAGCTTTTAAATGCTACAGCTTAAACAGATGCATTTTCTATTCTTTAACTAGAACTAGATTTATGGTCTTTATTGCAGGAAAAATCATGCAATACATATACTAGAGAATCATGAGGATCAATTTCACATTCTTTCATATCTATTGTTGTTACTTACACCACCTGATCGACAGTAACCTCGGATCAACGCCCACGAAATTCATCGAGGCAAAGGGCTAGATTTTTACGCCTATAGTTAGCTGTAGCTTTGAGCACCATACAGGTGACAGTACAATTTTGCTCGGTTTAACTTCAATTTTGAGGGAGAACACCCTGAGGGTGGTTAGGGCCTCCCCTTCCAGTAACCTCACTAGAGGACTTGCGGCTTGACGGCTGTTTAGAGTACCCCCATGCCGCGAAAGCACCATACATTTACAAATATCTATACCTTCTCAGAGATTCGAACCCAGGTCTTACAGCACCGCAGTAAGCGTCACTAACCACTATACCGGATGGGCAGCTTTTCATATTCATGAACGGCATTACTGACCGATATTGCTTTGATATAGGCAGTCTTCGATATGAGCACACTATTTTTGTAATTAATGTGTTGTCTTGCCGCCCATCCGGTATAGTGGTCAGTGAAGCTAACTGCGGTGTCGTAGGGACTGGGTTCGAATCCCGGAGAAGGCATGGATGTTTGTGTTGTAATCCTTTCTTCTGTCTGTGTTGTATGCCCCCGTGTTATACATTGCGTGGTGCACGGGGTTTATAAATGTTAAAAAAAATGTGTTGTCTTGGTTGAGTGACCATAAAAGTGCCTCAAAACTGAAACTTCCAACAACATAAATAAATCATACAAATAGGTATAAAAACCGTAGAGAGCCCTTGGTGGCAACATGGCAAATTAGCCAACTTGCATCATTTTCTGATAGGTAACTCTGTGAAAATCTAATTTTTAAGGTAGGAATTAAAAAATTAAGAAATTTAAATTATAGTCTAAGTAATAAAATAAATATAATGTCTGAGAGAGTCTCATGTTCAGCCGATAATAATCAACTCTCTTACCCGAAATTCACTAGAACTTGATTTGAAATTCCTGAAAATTACAATGTATGAGACAAAGTCCACGAAAGAAATATAACAAATAACAAAATGGCTGATGCGCCTTCACTGTGTTATTTTTTACTTTCTTGCGTTGAGAAGAGGTAGTAGAATGTTGAAGATGGTGCTGTTTATTAGTAAAAATTATAAACAAAGTCATTCTTCATTTTGCCCCTATCATTACTTCCCCCTTGTCCCAGCTGCTTAAATTCCCCTTAATAATTGAAAATATCGAATATCCATTTTGTTTATCGAATGACCACATGTTTAAAGCATTATATGCTTTTTAACATGTATATGTAAAAAATTAAATTAATGAAAATCACCCTCCTTAAAGGATTATTTTTTTAGAATACTTTACATTTCTTAACTGTTTCGCTGAATAATGATAAAATAATTGAGGTTTCTCTTCATTTAGATTTTTTAAAAAATTGTATTATTAAATATTACTGATAAGTTTTTTTTTCACTTTTAATATATGCTTGAGTACGAAAATGAATTTTCTATTTAATAGGTCAAATTGTGACAACACATTTTCTAATTATATTTTAATAATTTTAAAATATTATATATATATATATATATATATATATCTTAAAGTCGAACTGGTTGACAGTTTTACATATCTGGGTTCCAATGTTAACTCTTGTAATGACATAGGCTTTGAACTAAAAAGAAGAATTCTTGCTGCTAATCGCTGCCTTTATGACCTTGGAACTTTTTTAAAATCGAAATTGATAAAAAGATCTACAAAAATTATTTTGTATAAAACTATTATAAGACCTGTTCTCACCTATGGATGTGAAACCTGGACTCTAACAAAGCCCAGACAAATCAACTTGTTATTTTTGAAAGGAAAGTCCTGAGGAAGATCTTTGGGGCTGTGAATGATAACGGAATTTGGAGACACAGGTACAACTTTGAACTCAACAGACTCTTTAAGGAAGCTGACATCGTCAACTACATCAAAATATGCCGCTTGAGATTCGCGGGACATGTCTGTCGAATGGATCCCTCATCTATGACATCAAGAATCTTTAATTATAAACCCATCTCGAACAGACCCAGAGGGAGACCTAAGCTGAGATGGACTGATTGTGTGGAAGAAGATTTTAAAGTGCTGAAAGTGACCAATTGGAGAACTGTCGCCTCCCGGAGGACAAGATGGAGGGATGTTCTGAGGAAAGCCTTTTCCCACCCCGGGCTGTCGTGCTAAAGAAGAAGATATATATATATATATGCATGATTATTTAAATTTATGATTTCATTATCACATTTAACATATAACTTCATTATATTTTACTGATAATCTCATGTATTCAGAGTTTTCATTTAGTTTATTTTTTATAAAATATTTTTCCTGAATTAGAGAAAACAAATCATATAAAAATATCCTAATAAAGTTCTTGAAATTAAAATTTATTTTCGCTTCTATTTTAAAATATAAATCAGTACAATAAACTGTTTGGGCTCTGTATCAACATATATACCACTAAATATGAATTATTAAAAATGTATACTGAATATACATATCTAATCAGTTCTCAACTTTAGCTTATTATCTCCAAACTTCATTCTGTTAACCTCTTGGCTATTTGTCATGGTATATTTTTTTAAGAAACTGAGTCTTTTAAATAAAATTGAAAGTCATTGGTAGGTCATTGAAATTAAAAAAAAATTCTTTGAGGGACTGAAAGAAATAGAGATTAAAATTCTTGTGTTATGGAAAAAATATCAAATTATTGCAAAAGATATGAACGAGGAAAAAATTATTAAATTTTTAAATGAAATAAATAAAAGTATGCTTTTTCCGATTAATTAATCGTGATAAAAAAATAAGGAAACTACTTGCTCCTCCTATATATGTGTAAATATGTTTTTTTCATTTTTAAAGAATTTAAATATATATATATATATATATATATATATATTATATATATATATAAATATATAATGCTTTTTAATATATACTCTGCATACCATATTCAAAAAACGTGTTCAATTTTTTTTATAAATATAGTTACTACATAAGGTAAGAAAGCACCTAAAAACATGCTATTTGAGGGATTAATAAACTAATAGATTTATATCATAATCATGGGAATTTTCATCCATCTTAATAAAACTTAATACTTTTTTTACTAATGCAAGATAAGAAAATACTTGCATTAAGCAAACTGTTGTGAAAATTTTTCATCATAAAATTACTTTAATTACATTTATTTAGATGATTTAAAAATTAACTTAATTGAGATTAATAATTTTGCTTTAAATATTTTTATGAAAAATAAATACATTTAATTTTCTTTGTATTGAGAAAGATATTAGTGTTATTTTTGGTACTTTGATAGTATAATGGCGTCTGGTACTATCTTTTTTTGGTATTTTTTGTGATAGTTTTTGTTACATGTAAAGTGAAAGCGAGAAAAAAATAAAGACCAAGTTTCCTTTATAATTTTTTTGAAACAAAGTATTAGTTTATTATGTAAAGTAAGTTTATAAAATTTAAAATATATTCAAGAGGGATTTAAGAGCTTGTAAATGTAAGTTATAAGCAAAATACATCGAAAAAATTTCAATTTTTTTCTCATAACCTTCTTGTAAAAGATTAAGAATATTAAGGCAATGTGAATTTCGCAATCTTTACTAAGAAATCAACCCCCTCATTTCCAAAAACACCAGTGTGTCCATTTTTATCTTCCAGGATTTGACATTGCTGTTGGATCTTGACGATTATGTTGTTAGACGAAGAAATACACTTCAGAGAATCCAAAGATGAAAGATGATCAGTTCAAATGAGACAGTATGAGACGACACTATTTTGTTCAGTGATCCATTTGATGACACAGTTTAAACTTAAAAGTTCAGCTATACAAAAACTGTGCATTCATCACTAATTCAAAATTGAAAGCGCTCGGTTTCAATACCACTTCTGAAGACAACAAATGCAAAACCAACTCTGTTATCAATTTTACCGCCATCAATATGACATATCACAAGGTATTCATCCTATGATATTGTCACTAAATGGAATAATATTGATAGTGTTCCTTTCTGAGGGATGAAGGAGAAAAAAATTGGTAAAGGAAGTCTTATATTAGAGTTCTAATTTCTGTATGAGTTAATCGTCTTGATCTTCTTGTTCTCTGAGAATCTTTAATGCAATTATATTCAGGGTACTTGTCAATGACTTCTTTGAACAGTTGTTTCTATTCTAGGTAATGATTTGGCCGTATTCTTCCAATTACCATTAGTTTTCTTGCCTCTAGTGATGTTTATTCCCCAGTGGCAAATTCCCCCCTTCTTTCAGAAAATTTCAAAAATTACTTCAGTAAGAAAATATATTTTAAGAATTTAAATATAAGTTTCAGATTTTCAATAAAAAAAGGAGGTGGTTTCTAAAAAAATAGAGAAAAAATTAGAAAAATCATACATGAAGATAAAACATGTCTATATGTTTGCTTTTTCTGTAGCACAAAAATAGTTCTATTTTTTCTTCTTGTAAATACTAATTGTTTAATACTTATAATAAGTGCAACTATACTGCTTTTTGTAAAAAATTGCAACATCGTGAAGGAATCATCAGAATTAAATGAATTTTGCAGCAAATATCAATTATAGAATGTTACATAAAATAGTAAAGTTTCAGAGTTCCTGCGCATGCGTGGCGTGCGCAGCACTCTCTGAACTGATGCTGAAAGCGTATAAATAGATGGCTGTAGAGGGACGTTGAAAATAGTTGATGATTATTTGTTAGTGGCGAACGTTTAGTGAGACCTAAGTATGCCTCCTTGACTAAATAAGAAGAAATTCCAACAACTTACGGAGTTTGAACGGGGAAGGACTATCGGCCTTCGAGAAGGAGGATTTTCCTATCGCGCAATAGGAGCTCGTGTGCAGCGAAACAGATCCACAGTGATGCAAGTTTGGAAGCAGTAACCGACGAGCACCGAACAACTCGAAAAACTGGCAGTAGACGACGGAAGGTGACGTCAGCACGTGGTGATCGACACATGTTCCGCATGACGATGAATGACCATATAGCTTTCCTCCAGGCAGTTGGCAGCACGTTGGTCTAATGCTGCAGGTGTACTAATGTCTGCTTCGTCAATTCGTCGACGTATGCTGCACCGTGGATTGCGTGAAAGGGTGCCTTTATACAGGTTCCCATCACGGCAAGCCACTGATGCCTGCGTCTGCAATGGGCTGATAAGGACATGGCTTGGCAAGCTAATTGGCACCAAGTTGTTTTTTCAGATGAATCACGCTGCAATTTGTAAGGACCGTGATGGCCGCATTCAATTTAGACACTATGTCGGTGAACGCTGCCTTTCAGAGTGCGTTATCGGATGACATAGTGGCCTAACATCCGGAGTTATGGTTTGAGGTGCGATTTAATATCATGGACGATCCAATTTTCTACGAATTTATGATAATCTCAATAGCAACAGGTACGTCCGTGAAGTGCTACAGCCTGAAGTCGTTCCCTTCCTTCAAGGCATCCTTGGAGCTATCATTTAGCAGGGTAATGCACACACATATGTTGCAAAGACTTTTCGAGACTTCTATTCAACCCAACACATGCAACTTCTTTATTGGCCTGCTTATTCGCTGGATATGTTGCCTATTGAGCACGGGTGGGCTTTAGTTGGTCGGTGTTTCGCTCGTGATCCGCGTCCTGCAGCTTCAAAAGACGAACTTTTGCTACGCATATAAACAATATGGAATTCTCTTCCACAGGCAGACATTCAAAAGCTTTTTGACTCCATGCCACGTCGTATAGCAGTGCGTGGTGGATACACCAAATACTGTTTTCGGACACTTAATATTGTTTTTCTGTTTTGAAAATTTCGTCATTTATTTGTATTAATACAAGTCATTTTTGTGCATTACATTTTATTTCATTCTGATGACTCCTTCATGGCGTTGCATTTTTTACAAACATCAATATATTTATAAATAATTAAATTATTATAGAATGTTTCTTCATTTTAAATATGAAATATTAATTTATAATAAATGACTATATATATGATAAATTAGTGCATACCTTTTAGATTCTTTCGGTACGTATTAGTAAATCCTGTTTAGTATTGAATGCAATTCAATAGACGAGAAAGCATTCTGAAAGTTCATGCAGCATAATTTTCCTTCTCGTTCAGTTTTAGTCTTAAAAATAATTGAATGATGCCCTATTGTTAGCTCCGGGGTTCGAGAAATCTGAGAACTAAAGGTCAGATATGCGTCTGGTATGAATAAACCCATAATTCTATGAATGTTGTGCGTGGATAATGCAATGATGAATCTCATTTCGAAAATTCTAGGCTCTATAAATCTACGAAAGTATTCTCAGAATTCATGCGATTTTCGGTTAATTAATTTATGGATTGGCTCTTAGAAAGGAATTCTCAGGAATTATATTAATTCCTAGTACTGACTAGAGTTGTGTAAAGGTGTTAAGCTAATATAAGGTGGAATATATTGCTATTTTAAAACGAAAATGAATCTTATGTTAAAACTGCTTCTGCCCCCTTGGCAGTTTTTAACAAAGCGCCTAAGAAATTTCCTCTGTATTTTATGAAAAGCCCGTGTAAACATTGAAAGGAGCTCAATTCTTTGAAATTGTTTCAAAAGTTACCTGGCTTTCAAAATAACAAACTGAATGGCTGGAAAACGAGTCTACAACTTTATGTTTTTTTTGCAACTTATTTTTCGACTGAAGTCTGTTATTGTCTTCTAAATTGAAAGCAGGGAAAATTTTTCACAAAGATATTTTTATTTGGCGATTGGGAAATAGAGATAGTGAAGAAATACGAAAGAAATTTACAGTAGAATATATATTTAGAAATATATAGCAACTTTTGTAGCAATGTTTTTGCGGCCTAAAAGAATAATAGTTCAATCACAGATTTATTCATATATATTTTATGAGTTCATTTTTCGAGCAATTTATTCTTTTTACATTATGTTTCTGAAAAGATAGGACAGTTGATTGCTTACGATAGGTTATTACTTTTTAAGTTTCTTGGAATATTTCAAGTAACTGGAAGCATATTTCATTTTATTTTTGGAAAATACTCTTAGATTTATATATTAAGTTGACATTTAAAATTATTATCTTCATATTTATTTTGATGATTTCATAATATAAAACTTTAAATTATAAAGTAGTAAAAAGTACATGTTCTTAACATCACGCTATGTAAAAATATATATATGTATTGCAAGGGTTTAACAGTATGAGATTTTATAAAAAGCAAGGTTTGAAATAATGTTTGTTTTTGAAGTATTTTGTTACATACTTTTAGTAAAGTAATTCAAGACATTCATTAAAAAACAGTTTATTGAAAATTGTTGAAATTAAGCATTTGATACTTTCATTTAAGGTATATAATATATCTTTATATTCTCTCCATGTAATCTTATCCCTATAATAAATAATTTTGGTGTTCAAATGAGTCTTGTCTGGAAATGAAGTACAGTTTCGTTCTACTGTAATCGCAGAGGTAGAATCGGGGTTTAACACTTGGGTTCATGTATTTCTGGTTAATTGCCAGTACATTGAGTTGGATTGTGTTATTTTTGCACGGGTTAGTGGATGTTCAAAATGCTTAAGACTATTGTCGATCACGAGTAAAGGAATGGTGAAAAAAAGGGTTCTACAATTCAATGATAGACGCACCAATATTCATGACGGTGCACAGAGTGGGCAACCTTTTGTTGTCAATGATGATTTGGTTGAAAAATTGAATGAGGAGACCCCTGAAAACATTATTATTATTATTATTTATTTATCCCAAGTCCGTGATTTGGCTTCTTGGCCATTTGACACTGAACCTCCCAGTACCGACTGATGACACCGTCAGTCGAGTATACATCAAGTCTAGTGCATTGGAGCAGGTGGTTGCCATCCATACTATCATGACCGCAGAGCGAGTTGGCTTCTTCAGCAGCCAGAGGAGGTACACTCCCAAAAAGTCATGTCCTATGGTTAGACGAAAGCAAGCAACAGCCTCTACTCTCTCCAGGTGCCTCGGGATAAGAACCACAGTGGGCATGGTTTCCAAAGATTTCCAAAGAGTCTTGGTTTTTTGAGTCAAGGCAGTACATTTGTCAATGTAATGTTCATTGCTCTTCTGAGGGACAACGAGACTTCCGGTTGAGACGACTCAGCTCCCTGCTTGGCTTTTTGATCGGTTCTCTGATTTCCGGGTATCCCAACATGACTTGGCATCCACTGGAAGGCCACAGTCTAGCCATATGCAATTTTAGTTCGGCACTGAATTGCGTTAATGCAGTCGTTTGGTGTGTTACTGCTTAGTGAGTGAGTTAACATTAACGTCACATTGTTCAGCCAATCGAGAGTTATGCGAGACGCACCTCGTAATTTTAAACCATGGTCAAGTTATGAGCATAACATCTGAGCTAGCACCCCCTTTTCTGACTACCACATCACAGTAACGGGAGGACATTTAAGCTTTCGACAGATTCGCTCCCCTACACGGCAGCTTTTCAGAGGTACTAGGCTCGAACTCATGACACGCTGGTCACGGATCCGTTACCTTGACCACTAGGCTACCGCGGCCTACTGCTTAAGCCTGAAATTACAGCTTAGGAGTCGATGAAGAAGACAAATTTGCAGGAGCTAGACCAGCAGCTAGTAATTGTGTTGTAGCTTCATAGACTGCTGTACCTCACCATCGTATTTGGTGGCGTTTTCCCCCACGACCAATAAGTCCTCAAACAGCCGGCAGAACCATCCCGGGTCGGTTTCGTTCGTTTCTGGCCCGTATGAGCCGTCAGTTTAAATATGGGGCCATTCATTCACTAGATATCTTTGTTCGATGGTTTCCAAAGATTAAGATTTTAGAAATTCTGATTTTTTAATCCTGAAAAACACACACACAGACGGTTCACAAAAAGATTGCTTAGGGAAGAGTTTCCACAAAGAGCTGTTTAGCATTGGTTATCTTTATTTTCACATCTTTCTTCAAGTAAGGCATAGACAAGTTGGTTTACCGATATGACAAATATCTAAATAATGTTGGTAACTACAGAGGGTCGTTCGCATTTTATGAAAACGATTTTGTTATTTATTTTCTTGTTTACATTTTGAGATAATACTTTCGAATCTTCTCAATAGTTGTCTTCTAATGTTTTCTTTTGATTGGAATATAAAATAGAAGATTTACTTTGCAAATGGCTCCTATAATTGATAGATGCCTCTGTTTTCGAGGAGAAATATTCATACCAACAAATTATAAAGCAGTGTAAAAATCTTGGTAATTACACTTAAAAAAAGGTATTTATAATATTTTTAATTTGAATTGAAAAAAATCCTCTATCTGAAAGTAAAAATGAAAACATGAATACGAAACCTCATCCTACGACTTTTCAAACGCTGTCAACTATCAAGAAAGTGAAGACTTTGGTCCTAAAAAAATCCTTCGACTCAAAGATTTATTTCATCGAAACTAGGAATGTCTTGTGGTACTATAAATAAAATAATTCGTAACGATTTAAAGTTAAAAAAGATGTTTAAATCTAAAGTTCATCTGCTTTAGTGAAAACACATTGCGAATGAAAAACAAATTGTAGAAAATTATATAAAAATACCGAACTGCTGAATAATGGAATTTTATGGTAACACTCAAAGAGGCATGAGTATATTTAAGTAACAGTAATAAAAGAAGATCAATTTTGTGTTGCTTAATTGACGGGAATGACGGAACCTTACAAAATGGCTTTGACAGCGTACAGAAAAATTTCCAAAGGGATCCAAACTAGATAAAGGATTTTGTTACAACGGCATATTAAAAATGAAAAAATCTCAAGTAAGGCCTTAATTAATTCACTCTACTATCAGCAGGATATTTTAGAACCAATTTTTGAAGAAATTCCAGCCTTATATCGAAAGGACATTGATAATGTTGAGCTTCATATGGACAACGCCTCTAGTCACCCCCGTCTAAGTCAACACAAACAACATTTAACAAAGAAAGAATCAAAAACGGGAATAAAGTATATCAGATTTAATGAAATACTTGCAAAATAACCTAACGCTTCTTCAATGAACTTTTGTGCTTTCGGTTTATTAAAACGAGCCTTAGGAAAACGGTATCCAAGAACACAGAACGGACTTAGGAATACGGTTCAAGAAGAAAGGAGTAAAATTGGTGGGGCAGTACTAAGAAAAAGTTTACTTTCTTGGAAAATTCTAGCTAGAGCTATTGCCAAGGAACATAGCTACCAAATTGAGCAGATCGCCACAAAAAATACTGCATTTATAGATAAAAATTAGCTATCAAAAACATTTTCATACAATGTGAACGACCTTCTGTATGTATAAAAAATAGGTTTCAACATGCTCTTTCATATAAAACTAAATTTTGTTTAGAAAAAAGATTTTTAGTGAGTTATTCCAAAACGGTACTTTGTTTCTGGAGATGCCTGGTACATGCTTCTTATATTTACATAACTTTCTATAAGAAAATATTCACTATTTATAGTATTACATAATACCCAGGAAAGCAAATTTTTGGTTTTATAAATTTAAGGAAAAGGGTGAAATAGTAATTTTGATAATTTAAGTACTTATCCTTCTTTAGAAACAATATATATTTGCTTTATATATCGTGTGAAGCAAATAGTCATCTTTTGAGAACAGATCTTATTACTCTAAATTAAATAGTGCAAATATGTAGATGATTTTAAAGTGCATAGAAGTATATCTGTATGCTAATACCATTACGTTAAATAACAACTTTGAAGTCCAATTAAATTCAATTTTCATTTCACGTGACCATCTTCAACAGATTTTGCCTACTCTCCACCAAAATATATATATGATACTTTATATATATATATCTTACAGGTTTATTTTACCTTTTCTTATTATGTAAAACTTTGTGCTATACTATGTAAATTGTTCTATTTTCCATTTAATAGTGATATATATGTGAATTAAAAAATTGTTACTGAATATTTATTTACCATCATTAACCACATAAAATTAGCATTGCTTCTTTCCAAACATTTCCAAGATGACATTATTTTCACGGTGAAAAATTCCTAACACAAATATAAGGAACTTTTTAATGCTGAAAGGCCTTTTAGTTTGTCATATTTGTTAGCCCATGAAAATTAAAGTACAATTAATAAGGCAGTACTCAGAAAACTTATAAAACCTTAACTTTCACTGGCGTATATTTTCGTCTCACTCAACCGTTGTATTGAGTGCTCCGGAAGCAAATATACGTCTCTCCAAAATACAGTTCTTTTCTTTGCTCTGCTATCAGTGAAATGATTCCAATGGCTTTGAAATGCAATAAAATGATCTTGACAGTGTTTGCGAAGAATTTATTTATTTCAGAAAAAAATTACGTTAAATATTTGTCCTTTTCTTTTCCCCTTAATACGCCACATATGTGCACTTACGTGAAAAATTATGGCATTTTTTATGGGCATTAATTTATATCATCATATCCGTCAAGACAGCCCCTGGAGGTGTAAGCGAAAACAATAGCTGGAGAAGAAGATGTAATTTTAAATTACATAGAATTTATAAGCAACCTGACATCATTAAACATAAAAATAAATAGAATGAAGATAATGTGGCCCATATAATTCGAATGTCGGATGATAATGTTTTCAAAATATACTACATTTCAAAATCACTGGGATTCCGAAGCGTGGAAGACTAAGACTGCGACGGACTCTATGGAATCCGACTTTAAGATTATAAATGAGAAAACTTGGAGAACGAAGGTGAATGAGAGGTTTTACTGTGGAGAAAACTTCAAAAAGGAACATTAATTTATGTAACCATTTACAATTCAGATTCCATAAAAAAGCCAATAATGCACAAGACACACGGAGAACTCAAATGGTTCTTTTACTTAAATGGATAAACCTACAAAACTCTCGTCATCAAAGGTAAATTTACAGTAAGCCTCACCATGATTCAAATTAAAATATTAAACAAAGAAAAAAAAAGTGGCCAGATTATGCAAGTTTCTATTACACAATTCATAAAGCTCCAAATTATCGTAAGTCTAAAGTTGTATTCAAAATACGATTAACTAAACAAAAAAGTAATCCATTTGATTTTTAATCTAATATTACTTTTTCTCTGATTTTTAAAATAATTTATTTTTAAATTTCGTTAGACTTTTTTATAGTTAGTAGCCTTATGTTAACTTTGTTAACTTATTTTAGATTTTATGCATTTACAAAAATTGTAGGAATATTAGTTTAATTTTTCACAAGCAATGTTATATTTTTTACACGACTGTTTTTGTAAAATGCTTCAGCAAGTACAAAGATATGAAGTTAAGTTTATTTTTAGTTAAATTTTAAGTTTCTGATTTGAAGTTATCCCAGATTCTAACAGGACTTGGAAACTATAAGAGCTTTTTGTCAAAATTCAATTTAATTGGTAGTAATATTTGTTCTTCTGGTCAGGTTGCTGAAACTGCGGAACATGTATTGTTGTATTGTAATCCATATTTTTGTAAAAGAGAAAATTTTAAGAAAGGAGCTGAAACTTTTAGGTATTTCCTGGCCACCTGTTTTGTCTCTGTTGGTCAACTGTACTGAAAACCTTAATATTTTAAGAAAATTTGTTTACTGTATAGGTTTTTAAACTTTTATTGTGTGGGCCTCCCCTTATTTATATTCGTGTACTTCCTCACTTCCTTTTTATTTTATATATTTATTTTAGATGTAATTAAATTTTTTTTTTAAATTATATAATTGTGATACCATTTACATCTGTAAGCCTCATGTTATGCAATGTGGAGCATGAGGAGTTTTGCAAATAAATTATTTAAAAAAAGTATAAAAATAATATTGCATGTATAAATGACTTTTAAATTAAGGTAAATTTGTTAATTGTTTAAAGTTATTTTCCGAATTTTATATTATAAACGAGTCCCTAGTTTAATGTTACGAAATATTTTGAAATTCTTGCTTTATTTATTAAACAGATTAGCATTATTATCATTAACTGCAAATGAAAATAGTGAACAAGTTTTATTGTTTATTACAAGATGAATTTGAAAGATATAGCGAAAATAAACTATTGACAATTGAAAATAAGATTTGTAAATAAATAAAAACATGTGATCGTAAATTTGTCCATCTAAGAAATTAATTATCTGGCGATAAGAGTGGAAAATTCCGGAAGAATAGTAAGCGAACTTTCTTTGTTGTTTATTGCTGGCTTTCTCATTAAAGGTCATTTTCAAGCGAGTTCCTTATTTGAGAAACTCTGAAAATCGAATTCTTATCGTAAGGCAGTTTTCGATGAAAATCGATTTTTTGAATGAAGACTCAATGTGTGTTTGGGGAGAAAATCCCTCAAATCGAAGATATCGGAGAGCATTGGTTTATTCGAATCATTTTACTTTCTCTTAAGGTTTTTCTACGTTATTGATGTATGAAACTTCACTAATAAAAACTGTTGTTTCCAATCAAACTTAATTCTTTTCTTATGTGTTTTCTTTTATCGGCGTTTCTCTTTCAAATACTTGGGTTGTATGTGAGGAGTAGTTATTTACTATCTTAAATAAAAATGTAAGCAGTAAGACACGATTTCTAAGGAAATACAAAGGAAATTTTTTAAGAAAAAGTACCATATGTAAGGATTTTAAATATGTTATACAGCTTAATTTTAAGAAATATCAGATCACATCAAAATGAAGAGGCCCAGAATTTCTAGCAATCATTTCTTTTAACCCTGCTGCTTTGTTCGGGTCTATATGACCCAAAATAAAATGTATACGTTCATAAAAAATATAGAACAGAGATATTTTCATAAAACTTCTTGACATCGTAGATAAACAATATAAATATGTACTCCTAGAAGTATTTATGTTTATTTGTATTTCGAAGAAATATTTTTCAGTTTATACCTAATGTATCGTTCGGGTCAATATGACCCAATACAAAAAGATATTTTTTTTTTACTCATACATTTAACTTTTGTTTGGAATAAATTAAAAGAAAAGAATAACAATAATTTCATTAATTTATCTGTTTTCAAAACTTGTTTCGTTGATGTATGTGTTTGGTCCAGTAGCGCACACGAAAACTTTTCAAGGGGGGAATCCATGGTCGAAAGTCCCCCAACTCATATCATACCTGAAGACAACACCAATTGATTCTTCTGATTTTGTCGATTTTGCTAACAAAAAACAGTAAAAAATAAATTATTGAATTAATAATTAGCATTAATTAATAAAATAAATTGTTAATTACAAGTACTTAATTAAATTTTACGTTATATATATATATATATAGGATTATCATCAATCAAAAAAAACTCAAGGGTCCGGTCCCCCAGGGCACCCCCTTGTGTGCGCCACTGGTTTGGTCACATGATAAGAGAGCACATGCAAGGTCAAAAAGTTGATACGATTGGCATGGGGCCAAACAACTTGCTTTTATATTTCAACTTTTTTTCCCTTCTGTATTTCACTTTCTGATATACAGTAAAGGAGTTGTACATGCGAATGGGAGATAAACAATTGACAAATCGCATAATTTTGAGTCAAACTGATATACCTAAACTAATAGAAGCTTCTGACAGCGAAGAAGTAACTGAGTATGAGAGTCATACAAGTGATGGAACTGAGAGTTCTGACAACGATTTTGATACCAGTAATAAAAAAATGAACTATAAAGAGAGTATTCAGTCTAAGAGAATCGTGAAATAAAAGCTCTCTCTCTCTCTCTGAATCCGCTGTCACACACAATCTTCTCAATCAACAGCTGCTAATATTTTAAAACCTACTCCAGGGGTCACAAGATATGCAACGGCAAGGGTAACAGACGTAAAAATGCTTTTAAGGTAGTATTCAATTCTACAATTGAAAACGAAATCATAAAAATTATTAATATTAAAGGAGAAAAAGTTTATGAGAAAAAGGAAAAATATGGGAAGTAAAAATTTTGAAGCATATATTGGATTATTATGGTTAGCTGATGTTTATAAATCAAAAGGAGAATCAACAAAAAGCTTATGGGATAAAAAAAAACTATCATAAATATATTTCTTGCGACAGTGTCAATCGAAATATTTTGCAACATGCCGAGAGTTATTCGGTTTGATAATAAATCCACTCATTAAGAAAGAAGAAAATTAGATGAATTGGCTGCAGTGCAAGGTATATTTGGAAAAAGTGGATCGGAATTCCACCTAAATTATGTAAATTGAATGCACATATTACTGTAGATGAACAATTAGTAGGATTTCGTGGCCCTTTGAAACAGTATTTCCCAAGTAACCCATCTAAATATGGGATCAAAATATGGACTTTATGTGACAATAAAACTTCGTATGTACTTCGTAAACACAAATTTACGCTAGAAAAAAACAAGGGTCAAAGACAAAAAAATCAATTAATACAAGTAATGTGTGTTCTCATTTATGGGTATTCGGGGCACAATATTACATGTGATAATTTGTTCACATTTTACAACTTAAGGTAACTTCTTCTAAAACGGAAAATGACTATGTTGGTACTATTAGAAAGAATAAACCCGAACTTTCTGAATAAATGCCAAATAAAGAAGTTCATAGCTCATAATTTTATTTTACAGAAGGCACAGAAATTCTAAACTACATCCCAAAAAAGAGCAAGAATGTTATTCTTATGAGCACTTTGCATCGTGGCAAAGAAGTTAGCAACACACCTGACAAAAAAACCATTAATGATCTTAGATTATAATTCAACTAAAAGGTCTGTGGATACTCTTTATCAACTTCTAAACACATACACTTGTAAAAAAAAAACAATTCGCTGGTCCATGATAGCATTTTATAACATGCTTGATACTTCTGCGTACAATACATTTGTTCTATGGACTTCAATACTTAGTGATTTGAACGAAAAAAAAATTGACTAAACGAAAGCTGTTTTTGGAAGAATTGGGAAAATCACTCTTTTTCCAGACATTGAAGCAAGGCTAAACCTAACAAGAAATGGAATAGTGAAACGAATACAGAGAGAAAAATAAAAAGCGTATCATCGGGATCTACGTAGAATACTTCAGTGCGTGTCAAACGTGCAAGGTGCAAGCGACAATCTAGAAATGACAACATAACTAATATATTATGCTACAATTGTAAGAATCACACTTGCAAAACTCATGTAAGATATTACTGTTCAAATTGTAAATGAAAGTAAGTTTTAACGTCGAATATTTTTCTGTTATTTTCATAGATATTTTATATTATTATTGTAAATATCAATTTCAAATATATTTTTCTGTTTTTTTTATAAATGCTTTATATTATTATATCTAATTTAAACTTATATTACTGTTGTTTCAACCATTTCTTAAAGGGCACCTGTCATTTACAGCAAGAAAAGTTAGTTTTCTGAATCGGAATCGGGTCATATTGACCCGAACGCTACACACGTGTAGTAAATACGAACACACACACAGAACAGCAGGGTTAATAAAAAATGATCTTATGATTACTTACGATGAGGGATCGAGGTTATGCATTATCAGGTACTTCTTCCTTAACCCCAGGATAGCATTTGAGCCATGTTTATGAAGACATACACAAAACATGCACGTGGGTGCAATTTTAAACGAGAACTTGTTCATGGTATTTTCTTTATTATTAAAAGATATCGGAAGAGATAGAAATTCTGTTCTAAGATTTTGATTGTTTACTTATTAACATCATACTAAAATTATAATGATAATTATTAACACACGCCCACAAAATAAATACAAGGACGACTGCTCTAGTGCTTAAAACGTCAAGCTGAAACTGAAACTACTTAGGTTTAGAATAAAAATCGTTTCACAATAAATTCACATTAAAAGGATTACCAGTTTTACTTAATATAATGCAGTTCATTGAATTCCTGTCAGTTAGAATTCTTTTTAGTTCGTTTTTAAGTTTTATTGGAGGCGCTACGTATTGTATTACATTGTAATTAAAAATATATTTATTTTGCGTTTAATTTCCCCCTTAATCTTTCGACTTTATTTCCAAATAAAAAGTTTTGAAATTGGGATACTCAGAAGTTATTACAGTAAACTTCGTGATAGGG
The DNA here is from genome assembly GCA_019973975.1 of Trichonephila clavata. Classification (NCBI taxonomy): domain Eukaryota; kingdom Metazoa; phylum Arthropoda; class Arachnida; order Araneae; family Nephilidae; genus Trichonephila; species Trichonephila clavata. The sequence continues at coordinate 92,072 of BMAO01014943.1, forward strand.
AGCGCTGAAATCGAGCAGTAGAATAGAGTTTCGATTCCAACACAGAGGGGGTGGCCACAGTAGACAAGCGGTCATCATATCGAAATTGTGTTTGGTGTCGTTGAGTTACAGGTTCGAAACCTAGAGGCACTGAAGACTCGCCGTATAGAGGGGCTGATGCGCGTTAAATCTGTCGAGGCTCAAAGGACTCCCGTGGGCGTAAAGTTAAAATCCGGAGAATTTTTTACCAGCTAAAAAGTCATCCACATCATCTGACCTTTACTCAGAATTATAAAGTCCGTCACAAATGACCTTCATGGTGATTCACAGTTCAACATAGATTAAAATCAAATCAACCGTAGGTACCTGCGAGATCCTAGTGGTCATGGTCACAGACGGACTCATGGCTGACCTTTTATGAGCTCAAGCTCTTGTGCCTCTGAAGGTCCGCCGGGTAGAAAGGCTAATACATGTTAGATCTGTCGAGGCTCAAATTCCTCCCGTTAGCATGGTGTCATACTTTGGGGGAGGAGAGTACCAGCACCAAGGTTAAAAGTGCGTTGCCACTAGCCCTCGTGTTGTTTAATAGTCCAACGTTAATGTACACTTATTCACTCACATCAACCATAGAAGTCGGGTATGATGAATTTAACTAGGCTTCAGTCTCTACACTTGACGCGGTGTGTTTTTAATTTAATTTTAAGTTTGCTTAGCGTCTCTCTTTGAAGCCGCAAGAGGGCTATGGTGTGATGTAGAATATATGACAGTGCAGTATCAGCTTGTATGCCGTTCTTCTGATTTCAAATTGGTGGTAAATTATGATGTACACCACGGATGACTCTTGTGTAGTAATTCTAACATGGAAAGAAATTTTGAATGAAAAGCACTTATCATGTAATGAAATTGTAGAATATCATATATTCTATACATAAAATCTAAATGAAGTGGCGCGCATCCGGCAGTACAAAACCCACGACCTTTGGATTTAAAGCCGAGTAACTTAACCACTAGACCAAAATGATCACTTTAGTCTGGAGTTTGTTACTTGCTTATATAGATGATACCGCTACACACTACCCCACTAGTGAGTTGTGGATAGGCGAACAAATGATAAAGTTGTTATGGCGAGCATGTCACATGAGCAGTTGTTGTAATTGGAGGAGTTGTGTCACTTGAGTCAGACGAATTTGCTGCACCTAGTGAGTCTTTAGAGCAAGCTGCGTCAACTCTGACGAGTTTTTTTTTTTGTTGCTCCTTTTACGGGTAGATGTCGCCACGACAGATCAGAAGGTTGCCTTTACTGAATTCAACCGGAGTCACCAATGAAGTGGCGCGCATCCGGCAGGGCAGAACCCGTGACCTTTGGGTCTAAGGCCGAGTAACTTAACTTCTCGACCAAAATAATCAATTTAGTCTAGAGGTTGTTACTGGCTTATATAGATGACAGAAATACGTATCATGAATTTAATGGTACATAGACACAATCAGAATTAATTACCAAAATTGAATATCTTCTTTTGGGAAAAGTATTTATCATAAGTATTGAAAATAGAAATTTCTGAGTAATTCTATAATCTTATTTATCTCTTGCCAATTTTATTGTATTATCTTAGCAACAGACATGAGACAATCAACAAAAACAATTATGGACTCAAGATTATTTAAAAATCCATTTTTAAATAATATGAGATTTTCAGTTTATAATGATTTATTTGATATGTTTCTATGGCAATTTTAATGAGTTTCTATGGTAATTAGTGAGACGCTTTCACCTTTTCGTCTTTTTGAGCCCTCTACAAAACATATTTTGTGTTGAAAATTACATTGAATGGATTCATTATTTTCCAAACGATGAATCACTGTTTTAACATCTCAATACAATTTAGTATTTAATATGTCGCAGACGGTGATAAAGAAAAGTAAATACAGGCATGTTATGCATTGATGAGATGGCTCCAGATATTTCAATCTTCTGTGATAACTCATTTCCTCTTCACATCTTTTAGTTGCTTTTCTTAGATTTCTAGGAATTTTACGAATTTCTGAAAAATGATTATGCTGGAATCATTCTTTCCATTTAATCAAGATATATAAAGGGCAATATCTGATAGTCACCATGCTTATTCTGACTATGTAAGGATTCGAAGTTCCAATAATTACTTCTGCTTCCTAATTGAATTCGAATGAATATTGCAAAACTTCATACGTAGGGAACTTAGTGGAACTAAATTCTGACTACAGATAAACATGTTATTATCTTTTTGATGACAATTTAACATTCACGTTTGTCTAGACACAATCGAATTATAATATAGTGCAAGTCCCGATACATTTCCCGTTGTGTTGGCTCTTCCTATTACATATAAGTGAATTTGAATATTCTAAGAATATGTACTTAACAATATGTTCATTAACAAATTATGATTTATTAAGAATATAATACAGATGAGAAAGAGTATTTTGCATAAAATTTTAAAACTATATTTTTTATTAGCTCATTTTTAATTTTGCTTGCATTTTGTAGCTCAACTATACTGATTACGGATAGAATTATCTTACTTTTTCTTTAGCAATTATTTGATTTAATAGTGCAGATTTCTTTTATGAAAATACTCAACAGAATTTATGTATTTAATATTAGCCCTGATATCTATATCCTCATTAAATTTTAAATTCGAAATATCTTTGTTTTAAAGTTTTAACTAATAAAAGTGCTTAGGAGTAAATATCAGACTTATCATAAAGATACAAAGAGTAGTGAAAAACATAAGAAACCGGGGAATTTATTATTACATTGAAAAATCATATTATTTTTCCAATTTCTTTAAAAAATTGGTTTTAAGAATTAAAAATTCTTAAAAGTCATATCCTATATAGTTTTTCAAAATGTCTAAATAATAACATTAATAAGTCTGTCCATATTTAATGTTGATGAACCAACATACATTGGTGAGCTAAACTTAAGCAACAATGTAAATTTTAAGCAGATAGCCTTGGTATTGAATAAAAGGGTTATTGCGATTAGTACAATGAACATGCAATTCTGCAAAAAGGTTATGCGTAAGCAAATGTCACGAACAAAACGTCATAGGCGGCGTGAGTGTACACAAAACGCATGTGGTTGGCACTCGCAGCTCAAGATTACAATAAAAGGAAGAACGGAGGAACAATTAAAAACATTCGCTGCAAGTGCAAGTGAATCCTTTCGTGAAATATGGTTAGAAGAAATCAGCTTGACGACTTCACACTTAACGAATGATTGGAAAGCTGGAGGAGGGGAGTAAATTGAACTTCGTAGCTGAAGCGCTTGTAATCAGCAAAAGTGTCACTTCGCGTGTTTGGAATGCCTACCAAACTATAGGTAGAGCTGTTAGAAAGGCTGATGGTGGTCACCTTAGGAAAAAAACTGCGGTGGATGACCGATATATCGTCCTGCTCAATACCATACAGCAAACGCCATTACTCAGCAAGTGTGTACAGCAATAGGGTGACTTTTACAGTTTACTGTGGCCAGGCACCTTTACATAAGTGGTGTGTTCACCCAACGTCCTGAACGATATATCCCGTTGAAAGTTGGCCATCTTTGGCAAAGTTTAGAGAGAGTATAAGGAGCGTAAGAACTGGACATCTCATCAATGGAGTCGTGTCCTCTTTACGGATAAGAATCATTTCAGTGCTACAAGTGATTTTCAACTTCGGTTGATCTGGAGATAGGTTGGGGTATGGTTTCATCCCAGTAACATCACGAAAAAATGACCATTACGGTGGTGCTGGAGTTTTTTTTTTGTCTGTGGAGGCATAATGCTGAACGGAAGAACTAAGCTTCACATTTTTGACAGAGGTTCTGTAACCGGAGGTCGCTACTGTAAGGAAATGATGCATTGCCATATGGGTTTGTTCCGAGGTGCTATTGGATCAGACTTTTGTTTTTATGGATGACAATGCATGGTCATACCTGACTGCTGATGTTCGGAAGCCACTGGAAAATGAAGATATCACTAGAATGGTTTGGTCAGCGTTCTCCCCTGATTCAAATCTCATGGAACATGTGTAGTATGTCTTGGGGAGTCACCTTGCGGTACGATTACATCGTCTGGGGAACACCTAGAAACTGAAACAGATGCTGATACAGGAATGAGCCCTCTTACCTCAATAGCTGTTGGACAATCTGGTGCTAAGTATGAAGAGATGGTGCTAAGCTATCATTGCTGTAAGGGGAGGGCATATCCCATACTAAGGAATATCTGCTTGTTGTTTTTCATTTTGTACAGAGAATCACGCGTAACGATACTGTGAGTTCAATAAATACTTTTTTTATTCCATACTATATGTATGCATTGTACTCATTTTTGATCAACTATGCTTTCGTTATCGTTTAAGTAGAAAATGTTGTATCACATTTCTGAATTTTATGTCTTTCAGATAATTTCTCGTGAAGTTATGCAGGGAAAAAACACCTGTTGCTTCAGTTTTGAACACCATTGTAGCATGATAGAATATTTATGTGATGACTGTTTGTAAAGTTACCGTATATTCCGGCGTATAATGACACATCGAAAACAAAAAATATCGAAATTTATAGGTGCGTGTTATACGCCGGATATAAAAATGATAGCTTTAAAAACAAAGAAAAGATGAGCATAAAATAGATTCCTGAAAATATACCTATATACTTATATTTATAATAAATGGCAAGCCATACATTAACTTTCTTTTTATTAAATAACATGGGCATTACGTGATTCTCATCTCCCGTTATATCTTCAGGCACGAGACTGAATTCTGTTACATCTTTTCATCATCAATATTACTCTGATCCACTTATAAATAAATAATAATATTCTCTTTCATCTACATTGTTAGACATACTACATTTTTAAATCAGTGCTTCTCAAAGTTTCAATATTTGTGACCCAATATTAAATCATAATTTTCATCACGCCCCCTCCATACAAATACAATGTATTGAATTCAATAATACTATATTTTGACACTAACAATTCACTTTGACAACATGACTTTAACCTCTTAAGTATCACAGGCGTATATAAACTTCTCACTCAGTCAAAACATTAATTGGACGTATATATACGTTTTTTCTTCTGAAGTACGATCTTTTTTTTCTGTATACTGATTATTCGACTTATGAAAAAATTTACACTTCGCCTGGATATTCTTTTCTCCAATCCCAACACATCATATACTCGCACCTACGTTGAAAACGGTGGCATTGGGGAGAGAATCGCAGAAGTTTTATTCGGCAGTTAAAAAGAGAACTGTATAAATATAATATTATTAACCGTACAAATTATCAAAACAAGCGTTAATTTTTGTATATAATTTTATATATGTGACAAGAGGAGAAGAAGAGTGAGATGAGGTCACTGTAATTATTATAAATGTATCAGTTATTAAATCTAAATTAGTTATAAATGTATCAGTACAGCACAATGTATTTTATAAGTGTATTATATCAGTGTAAATGTGCATTTTATTTTTTATAGTTTCAGAATGTATTATGTTTGTTGACTTCAGTAAATTAATTATTTTTTTAAGTAATCTTTTGTTTTCGACTTTTCAGTATGTTCGCGCCCCCTTGTAGGATTATCGCGCCCTCCTAGGGAGGGAGTGCCCCACAGTTTGAGAAACAATGTTTTAAATGTTTTTTTTTTAATTATGTAAGGTTTATTTCTATTGCATGTTTTTGTTATCCACTCAAACACTATATCCATTCTTCAAGACATAACAGTATTGCACATATTCATTTCAAATTTCTTCTTAAAAAGGATACGCGCGATACGAAGAACATACCTACAAATTAAAAAATAAAGTTTGAAAGTAAAGGTGAGACTTATTCGTGGGACGTGTTATAAACTGGAATATATGTTACCTATAAATTTTAAGTATTTTCAGTAAATAGCAGAAAGTATGTTAGCAGTTACTGCAAATGCATTGGCGTAAAGACATTCTTTAAAAAAAAAAAAAGAGCAAAAAGTAATAAGCAGGAATTCAGGTAAACCTTTTGGCTACTTATATTTCTTAAGTTTCACAAAAATTGTGCACTGTTTAATAAGGAAAATAATTTATTATTCATAGATTATAGAGCTCCTCAATGATCTTTTTGTAGAGGTAAGTGAGCAATATTTTACGGCGCTGGGTATTACTTTTATTTATGCTCTACAAAATAAATCTTCATGAAAATTTACCAGTTTTAAAATTAAATTTTTATGATGCGGTTAGTAGTAATGTTAGTTCAATAAGTGACGGATAAGTTTCATAATCATCGTTCTTTAGAGTATTAATTCATTACTCCTTAGCAGTACTTTAGTTTTTTGAAGCCATAATACACTATATATTTTGGACTGGATATATTTTAATAAAATAACGTAAAATAGTCATGTGATTTAATATAATATATTTAAAAAAATAAACTTTTGTTCAAATAAGTATTTTATTCTAGTAATTTTGTGTTTATATGCAAAGCTATTAACATTAGACTCATAATCTATGTTGCATAACATCTATTTGGTAAGTAAAACTGCAAATCCTTCTTTTTTCTTTTCTTTTAGTCCTATTCGATGGATTGTTATTTTCGACAAAGTTGGGTTGACAAACGTCTAGCGTACTCAAGTAAGATGCCTACCCTTGCTTTATCGATATCAATGCTCGAAAGGATTTGGAGACCAGATACGTATTTTTACAATGGGAAGAATTCCTATCTGCACACAATTACCACTCCAAATAAATTTGTGAGGCTGTATCGCGATGGAAGAGTTTTGTATTCATCGAGGTAAGATCTATATATTTCTTTATTATTTTTTAAATTCTACTTTAATGGAGAGAACAAAAAAAAATTCAAGTAGCTGAATAGTGCTTTTTTTCAGTATTGTGTACTTCACGTTCTAGAGTTTAAATTTCAACGAAAAACCGTAGTAATTCAAGAATTTTATTCAAAAGCATTGTAAATTTAAAACATGTGCTGTTTGAGAATTTATATTTTTCGTATTTATTCAATTTGGAGAGAGATTTCATATCTTATGAATATTAGTGTTCTGAACGTTTACAATTGAATGAATTGTTTTGAATTGCATCGCTTACACGATGGAATTCAAATTTTTATGGGAAAAAATTTTATCTAAAAGAGAAAATGCATTGAGTGTAGCGTACTGCTTTTTTTATACTTCTATATTCAGTTTTATCTTTTATCCTTTTGAGCAAAAACTTTAATTTGCCTCATATTTCAGAAAGTTGCACTTATGGGAAGTAGTCACTGTCTACTAAGTTCTTATTAATAAATATTTTGCTTACATGCATACATACACGTATATCTTTATATATAAAATATACGTGTCACAGTGTTTGTCCACAATGGACTCCGAAACTACTCAACCGATCATAATATATCTTTATACTATATAAAATATACGTGTCACATTGTTTGTCCCTCAATGGACTCCGAAACTACTCAACCGATCATAATATAATTTTGCATACTGTGTGTCATTTCGTCCAACTTAAAACATAGGATGGTTTTTATTTCAATTAATCACGCCATAATTTTTTTATTGCCGGAAGTGTGAAGAATCCGGAAAAAACGTTGCCAGATTCTCGTAAGGGATGCTCATTCGGTACTCTCGACGTTATTTCTGAATTGCATCAAGATCACTTTGCGTTAGCTTTCTGTTTGGAAGACGGGAAAGGTTGAGGTAGTTTTGAGTCTTTCGCTGCGTAGTAAAAAGGGGAATTCCCTCATAACACGGAACGCTCATTCATATAACGCATCACAACCGATAGTTTTTTTTTTATTCTTAAAAATTGATTTATTGAAGAACAGTAAAATATAAGAAAAAAATATCATAAAAAATATAAGGAAATATTCTTAAATATATTTTTATCACATATTATTTTCTTTTTGAATTTCATACTGTGAAATGAATCAATATCGTTGCGTTTAAATAAAAATTATTTTTAAAACTTTTAGTATCAGTGATTTAAAAAATAAAAAGCCAAAAACCTTTTTGGTTGAATTGCCGAATCGGCCTCTTATCCCGCCAAGAGTTTTCTCGCCAAATCGATAAGTGCGCCAACTCTGGTAACCGTTTTGGCTTTTGTATCAGTGAGGAAGAAGTCAGATCGTGTTGTGATAGGGTTGCTATTCCAAAACACAACACGCAAAAACGCGCCAAATTAGCGGTTTTTCAAAATTTGGCGGACCAGTGGCCGATTCGACAATTTCACCACTTTTTTGAACAAACTCTAATAAAACACTCAAAATACTTAATAATTAATAAGTTCTTCCTTTATAAAGATAACTGCATGAATTTTTCCCCGTGTGTCGAACATTTCAAAAAATCCTCACAATTTTACTTCAAAATTTAAAATAGTAGTGAAATTTTGTAATTTGAAAAATTTCTACTTTTCTGTCTTTTTTCAACATACGACTATTTTTAAAAGGCTACATTTTCGTTTCCGGAACTAAAAAATTGCAACGAAAGAATTGAAAAGTGAGTGAGTGATTTATAAATTCGCACTGTTCGCCTATTCGAGTTTTTGGCGACGGACCTCGAAATTTTCAACCATGGTCAAGAGAAGAGGACGACACCTGAGCTTTCACCCATCTCTCCTAATTACCACACCACACCAACGCAAGAACAGATTTCGAAAAAGGGAGTTTTAATGACATAGTAAAAGAAATCACTCACATCGCGCATACACACACATAAGTGCTATCGTCCTGAGGGAAACAGAAAATTCCCATGGGGTTTAAGTTATTCACTCGGTAAAAGCCCGTGCAACGCCGGGCTAAGCGAAGATGAAAGAAACAAAGAAGTAAAAGTAATTTCGAAAAATTATATTGGAAGTGCTGATTTTGTGAAGAGAAGGGAAAATGTTAAACGAGAAAACCATTGATACGCACTCACATCGTACGCTTCACACCCACACAAAAGTGCTGGCATCAGAAAGAATGGAGGAAATTAACACATGGGGATTAAGTTATATCCTAGGTAGAAGCCCGTGCAACGACGGGCTGGGTCAGCTAGTATATATATATTATTAAAATTCGTAGGTAAACAAACGTATCTAGTATGTATGTCCAGCTATCTTCTCACCATTCGGTCAGCGCAGAAACGCGCCGAAGGTACCAAAAAATCTGGAATGACCCGACTAAGCCATTTTGTCCATTTAAGATCCGATATTGCAATTAGTTAAAAATATACTAATTAAAAACGTTAAAAACTAGTTTTCGATGCCAATTTCGATTCATATCCATTGTTGTAACAATGTTATTGTAACAACAATGACAAAAGTTGACATCAAAAATTGGTTTTCAGCCAACTGGAATTTCATGACTTTGCTCTATTGACTGTATTAAGTCACTTTGTTTAAAAATAAATGCTTTTAACAAATTCCAAAAACAATTCGTAGAACTTTTTTTCAAGTAGATTTGTACCTGCTGTACATTTCTCAACGCTTCCAAGTAAAACTGAGATGGAATATTGTAAAACTTTAAAAAATTCCTAGAATTAAAAATGCAACGAAAAAAAATGCCAAAATAAGTAATTGCCAGTAATAACTATTATGAAGCAATTGCGGAAAGACAACTTTCTGATACATCACAACTGATAGTTTTCTTTATTTTTATAAAAGCAATTTAGTGAAATACTTTAAAAATATAAGAAAATGCTGAAATGTTTTTATGATATAATACTATTATTTTCATTTTGAATCTTTCTTTACACAGTGAATGTAGATAATGCTTAGGTTTTCGCTCCCATACTTCTTTTTTATAGTTAATTTTTTTAATCGAATAATCAAGAATCCAGAATTAAAAATTCATTTCAATAGTTAATAGTTAGAATTTTTTCATTCGTTATTTAATAAAAATGGAAATTAAGATTTTTAAGAAACTGAATCAATATTGTTTTCTAATATTCATTAAAAAATGAATTATTGTATAATAAAATCGTACATTGTCTGTTTACTTGTTGATAAAACTATATTAGTTTTGTAAATTACAAATCGAAGATAGAAATTTACATAAATATCTTATTACTAGGAAAACATAACACAAAAGAGTTTATACACGAAAAAGCCTGTGTAACGCCGAACTAAACCGAAGGAAAATAAAGCTGTCTATAGAAGAAAAGAAATTGAAGACATTTCGGAAAAGATAATTTTAATGACATAAGTATAGAAACCCCTTGTTAATCACCCATACATCCTCACCCAAAAGTGCTGGCATAGAGAGGGGGAAATTACACTCTTGGAAAATGCCTGTGCAATGCCGGGATAAATGGAAGAAAAACAAACTCGTTCGACGGGGCAAATACGTGGAAGAAATTTCGAAAAAAAGGAATTTTAACGGCAAAGTATAGAAATCACACAAACCATGAAGTAATGACTTCGAGAGGGGAAATGGAACTTTCCATTGACAAAAAGTGTTGCACTCAAAAAAGCCCAAGCAACGCCGGACTATGTATCTAGTATATATAATACGCACCGTATGTAAGCCGAGAATTTTTGGAACTTTCTTAAGGTTAAATTACGAACCACTATAGCCACCGATGCCTCATACATAAGTGACTTCAGTTATGGTCCTAGAAGAAGAAGTACAAGGCATTGAGATCCGGGGAGAGTGGAGGCCCAGCAACAGGTTCACCGCGTCCAATCAACCTCCTGAGATATGTAGCATGGAGGTGGTTACGCCTCGAAATCGAAAATTGTCCTGGTGCGCAGTAACCGGTACTCCCTGCAGAAACTCCGGGAGGACGTGCTTTAGGGGGAAAGTTATCTCGCGCCATTGAGGCATTCGGGCAGTATATATATATCCTCCCATTCGATTGGCCACTTTCCTCATCTGGATTATCGTTTTCCCAACTGCTACTATTATCGTGATTTTCACTGACTAAACGCGGTTTTATAGCCTATGTTCTATGGTGATTTGTCGCTCCCATGCTGCCTACTATCATCCCTCTGAATTTGTAAGTCGAATTCGGCAACACCCCGTATATGCAATCTTAGTTCCTAAGGCTAAGATAGTTGAATTACTGAGTCAACTTATTTTTTATCTGTACTGTCTGGTTTTCATTTTTTATACATCACTTATTTAGATATATATAGCTAGTTAGTATATATTATTATTATATGTATACTCACACAAATGTTTAAAATTAAAGTAACAAATATGTTTTTCGTCAAAATTTTAAAATGCCTCAAGAAAAATTGATAGAATTTATTTTTTATGCATTTTGAAGAATGGGTAAGACAATATCAACCTTCAGCTTAGGAAAAGAAGTTGAGTTTAGCGTTAATTTTTTGCAGAAATAATAGATTGAAACCCTTAAAGTATAAAAAAATTTTGCTTCCAGTTTTGTGAATATTGCATTGAAACAAAGAAGTAAGTCTGTTTGCAGTGAGAAGGACTTATTACAATAGTTTAGATGATTTTTTGATTAAATCGTTGTCATTCGTTGCCGGGAAGGAAGCTGGCCAATCTCAGGTGGATGTAGCACGATGGGTACAAGTGGCTTGAAAGCGGTCTCCCGGTTATGAAATCAATTCCAAACACAGGAAGGTCGTTCATCGAATCTGCCCAGGATTGCTACTGGGCATTAAGTTCACGACGACATAGGCTGTCAATGGCTCCTCAGCTTGTTCGTGACCTTGCTACTGTGTCTGTAAGAAGAATTTCCTAGCCAGATCTCTACAGCCATCTTGCAGAGATTTGCTTATATGGCTGGCGTCCTGTTTCTTACGTCCCTTTGACTGCATCCAGCAGAAAAGAACATATATTGGGGAGCTGAAAACATTAGTTATGGACAGTTCAAGAATGGAAGGGTGTTCTTTTCATTGATGAGTCAAATATGCCAAACAAAGAAATTCTTTTCGAGTCTTCACCTGGAGAGAAATTGGAGCTCGCTATCATCCCTTCTAGGTTACAAAAATCGAAAGATTCGGTGGCAAAGTGTGCCTTCCGTGTGGTGGGATAATGTTGGACAGTCTTACACCACTGAACGTTTTGCATGCGGGTACAGTCAACTCATATCGCTACAGGGATGAAATCCTGGAAGCTTATACGAGGTTTTTCTGGGTGTTATCAGCCGGACTACATTTTTATGGACGATAAGGCAGAACTCACATTGCTGATGAATTTCATGTAGGAGTTGATATTCGCCGTATGAATTGACTCTCGAGGTCTCCGTATCCCAATTCTATTGAATATGTTTGGGATGGTATGGTAAAAGCCCTTTCTCAGAGTGGCCCTAGAGAAAAGAGTCCCACTTATAGAAGAATGGACTTTGTTGCCACAGATAATTACTGAGACCTTCTTAAACAATATGACAGCTTGTTGTAATTCTTATATATCTGTTCACAGTGGTCACACACCATAAAAGAAAGACTTTTCCAGAGTTAAATGCTTTATTTCTAATTCATGATTTTCCACTTTTTGATAAAACCTTAATTCAAAATTTAAATCGTTTCTTTATTGTAATGTTGCTATATTCTTTTTCACATTTCATCAGTTTTCACAGATTTTATGTTTGTGACCTTAATTTTCGACATGAGTGTACATGCATGCATGTTTGTATATGGAGAATATTTATCTGGTTGCATCAACATGAAAAATACAATATTTAATCATAACTATATAATTCTGTTATATAAATTTTTAATAGAAAGGCCTTTCCTTAAAAAAAAATGGGAAAAAATCAAACATGTTCACCTCACAAATTGAGAAAAATGTATTTCTAACTTTATTTCTGTTTATAGTTAAAAGTATATGATTTTTTTACTGGAAATAATATATTTACAGTTTCTAATAATGTACGCACTTATACAGTTCTAAAAAATCTAAAAAATCAATGCAATTTTAGAAAAGATATTGCGAATTTCTCAGTGGAAATTAACTTTAAATGCCCTTCATTTCTTCAATTGAAAACTATTGCAGGTCTGTTGCTTCTTTAATTCAATCTATGATCAGTCTATTCAATCTATGTATGTCCTTTTTTTCTGTTAAACAGATATATAGCTAATTCGGCGTAACTTAGCAAAAACTAAAGGAAATAAGTTTCATTAATCAAGTTGGCTATAAATTTTAGCGTGGAGATTAACACAGACTATACTCGAAATTCGAAAAAATCTACCAAAAGATGCTGAGAATTTTTAATGTATTACCTGCAAATTTTAAGGATATATATTAGAGATATGAATTCCATACGATATTTCTGGGGAGCAGGGGTCAAAAGTTAACAGAAATTGAAAACTAAACATAATAATAACTTAAAAAAAACTTTGAATTTCTTTTTTCCTTGGTTGAAGGAATGTATACTTAAATAAGTAATAAATTGATTAGAGAATAAAGTGTTAAAGAAAATCAATTGCCCAAAAAATTACATCAATTTGAATTTAATGTAGTTAAATATAGCATTTAACCATAATTATTTTATTATTTTTATACTTCATGCACAAACTATATATACAGAAGGTTTCATAAGAAGAAAACTTCCAGCTTTTCGAAATATTTTTGAGCTAGTGCTAATAATTGATAGTAACTTTATTCTAGGAACTTCAAAAAAAGAACATGTAGATAACTCTTGTGCAAGAATGTTGCTTGTTACTTTTCATTTTTTTTTCGCATTCTGTGCTGCCCGTGCTAATAAAATGTATCCAAACCATTATTTTACGTGTTTAGTATTACAAAAGAAACATATTTGATCAGAATATAAATTCTTGTCGAAATATTTAATCGAAAATGAAATTTATTTTACAATATGAATTTTGTTTTCACTGTATGAACTTACAATTTAGAACTTTTAATTTTTAAGTTGCAGAAAAATTCCGACAGTTTATTTGCAAGTGGAATTAAATAAAATTTTCATTTTTGAATCTGTATTTCAATGTTTGTGTACATTAAATAAAAATTCTCGTTTTGTAAGCAGTAGCATTACTTCTTCATCAAAATAAAAATTAAAAAGATTAAACCATATAAAGAAAATAAAAATATACCAGATCAATTTAATATTTAAAAGAAATAAACATAGCAACTACTTTCTGAGGGTTACATTTTCTAATATAAAGTTTTAAAAAAAACACTATTTCCTATATTGTTGCATCATATTTTCGAAAAGTATTTTTTAACGTTCTAGTGGTTACTCATTTGTAGAGCGCTATATTTTCTTTTAACATACCAAAAATAGGATAGAAATTTGTGAATGTGAGTTCTGCGTCGAATATAAAAATGTGCGTATGGCAGCTTTAAAAATAAACAGAGGAGGAGCAATTAGAAATTAGATTGAAAAATGTATGTAAATACTGCTTATTTAAAGGAAATGACATACTTTATAAATTTTCATTCGTTAGGTGTTCAGGTACATCATCGAATTTTGTTTTATCTTCAGCCCACCACGTTTACTCAGATCCATAATAATATTCCATTTCATCTATATTCCTAGATATACTACATTTTTAAATGAATTTTGAATTTTATGTCGGGTTAAATTTCACTCCATGCTTTTATATTCTCTCACACACTATTTAGAGACTGGAATGCCACTTTTGTCCTCCTTTTATAAATTTTTTTTCACCTTCTAACATCTAGAGAATCTTTCTAATAATCTTTTCATTGCTCTCTAGGGATTTTGTTCTAAAAGTACACAATTGTCCAAAAGCCTGGTATAATACTTCGAATAAATGACTTCAACAGATGAGAGAATTGTGCATGTACATTTCAGGTTTCTTCGTATAAAAAGATGGCGCATTATACGGCGAATACACCAAAAAATTTTTAAAAAGCAGTTTGAAGGTACAGGTGCGCTTTATACGCTGTTGAGTCTAATACGCCAGAATATACGGTAATACATTTTATGTAACGTCCCAAATTATTCATTCCAAGAAATGTAATTATTTATTAAATAAATGAATTGGACTAAGGGCACATGTAGTTAAAATATCATTTTTTTGTCTTCATTTCTATACAATTTAATCAACTTCACGAAAAACATTTCAAATTGTAATAATAAACTTCAACTCTGTAATAAAGTACTTAGCAATAAGAAAATAATTATTGATAAATTGTATCTTAAAACCTTTTTTTAAATCTATTCTCTTCAAAATCTAAAAGGCACGAATTGCGACTCAAGCCTCATTATTTTTTATTTGAAAAGGAAGCGAAAACCTTCCTTTATATTTCATAAGGGTGTCAAGTTTGAAACAATTCTTTCTGAAATAGGTTGCAACCGTGGAGAAAAATGACTTGTTGCTTGTCCTTGGAAATAAACCATGTTAAGAGAAATAGTTTTCTTTCCCTGATGTTGGCAATACAAGCTTTGACAAGTGAAAGGGGAAAAAAGAGTAAATACATTTTCGGAAAGAGTGTACATTCAATGGTGAAGAGTAAAATTTCTTTGCTGTTGATGCTGAAGGCTGAGAGAGATGAGAAAATTTGGAATTATTTCTGCTTTTTGTATTACGAAAATAAATGCCATTGCACAGTTGTTAACTGTTGAGAAAAGACTCACCATTCTGTTTCTTTCCTTTGGTAAACTTTGATTTTTAGCAATTGTAATTGTTAGGTTTGTTAACAAAATTATGTTTTTGAAATAAGATAAATTAAAACCGTAAAGAAATAAGATAAGTTAAATTCATTAGAACATTTTTTTATTTTAAAAAAATATTATTTGATAGCTATGTCTAGGTTTTGCATTCCCGTTTTATATTTTCAATCCCGGGGTCTCGGGATTAGGATTGGACTGTTTATTAAAAATATTTACACATTAGCATAGTTGAAATTGCATAATAAAACGGAAAATATAATTAAATGTGGTTTAATATTAAATTTATTGAAAAAAAATAATAACAAAACTTAATTTATCATAAAAAACAAATAAAAATAGTACATAGTAAAATTAAAAATACGTTTCTTCATTTTTTGTGTTTCTGTTAATAAGCTTTTTTAAAAAAAACACAGCTCGTCCAGCGTTTGAACGTTCAAGCGGCTTCTTATTTTTGTAACAAACTGTCCTTTCGAAGAAAATGCTCTTTCGGATTTTATACTAGTTGGTGTTATCGTCATTTAATAGTTGTATATGTTTTTCATGTAGTCACCCTATCTCCGTTCATTTTCAAAAAAGATATTTTTTTTTTTGAATTTTCGATGAATTGTCTTAAATCTAATAGACTGCATTGGTGCATACACCTTTTTGATAACTTTAACTGCTACATTTTTTTACGGCTTGTGTGTACAAGTTGATCCAGTTATTGAGTTAAAACATGATCAATTTCAAGTATTACCTTATTTGAAAAAGAAGACCCAGTTGCATGAGTCATTAGTAATGCAATGAGATTTCAAGAGTCTTAAGTCTTTCAAACAGGTTCGCTATTAATTAACGGCATTTAATTGAAGAAGGAACTGTGATAAAATCTATTCTTGAGATGTTGCTCATATTATTGTGTAAATATTGCAGTAAGCTCCTTAGATCTGTACAATGTTCTGCCATATAAGAAATGAGAGCTGCATATATTTTTTAGTTATAGAACTTGCATAAAAGAATTCTACGTAATTTGATAAACAAAATATAAATTTCTAAGAATTAAATTCTTAGAAAATATTGATGAGAAAAAAATTTTAGAATATAATCCAGACAAAAATTAAATCCCGGGATTGGTTATTTCAGGATTAGAAAAAACACCGGGATCCCGGGGCTGCGCACCCTATAGTCATGTCTAAAGCTTCTATTTAAATTATTAGGGATATATAGTTCAGAGCAGCCATTCTTAAACTTTCGAACGTCTCTCTCTCATTCCCCTTTTATATATTAGCCTAACAGCGTGAACTAAAATGATTTTGAACATCCCGTTATCGCATTGGTAAGTAATGAATTCAGTTTTTAAAATTTGTATATGTTTTAATATTATATATATGTATTTAAATATTATGTTCTAGTATTGGTTATTTTGTTGCAAACAATATCAAAAACTGAATTAATTAATTTTCTTGATCAAAATACATATTTCGGGAGAATTTTATAATTGAGGGTATTTTAGGAATCCAGTTTAAGGTACCCCAAAATTGTGATTTTTGCCAAAAATGACAAATTTTTATAATTTTATTTTATAGACCACATTTTATATTAGCTTTGTATAAATGCCAATTTTTTTTATTTTTCGTTCACTAGAACAAAATCTAGAAGTGTTTTAGTCAAGCAGATGCTATTACTTTAAGCATGATATCATACTTTAAGACGTGTTTTACTTGAAAAGTGTTTTTTTAAATGCTCAAACGAGGACAGCAGTTGCTGGAAAAGTTTTGAAAATAATTAACTGAAATTTTTTGTGTATGTTCTGTATAATATAAAAGTGTTTTAACCTTTAGTTTTATCAATCTCTGTATTATTACAAAATTTTACAGCCCCTTATGGTAATAACTTAATTGTTTTTTTGAACAATTTCATATAAAAACTAAGATAAAAGGCTGTAGTTATTGTAAAAATTAAAATATCTCTTTTTCTAAGGGTCATTTCAAAAATGAATAAGGTAGCAACACATCAGGATTAAAAAATTGAAAATTTTTTCATAAACTTTTGGTACAAAACGGGCCACGTTATGTAATTTTTTGTAAATTTTTTCCATTTTTTTCCATTTTGGTAATAATAATTTCTTTTTATCTTCTTAATTTTACTATACTTTTCTTAAAATGTTCTAAGCAAATCTAAAAACCAAACAAAAAAAATCTCCGTATCTCCATTCTTTTTAAAAAACGTTGTCGCAAGTAGTCGGATACCTTAAAGGTGACACATCTGTCTATTTTTTCACGTGACCTTTGAAAGTCTGTAAAGGACGAAAATCTAAACACTTTAAATGAGAGATCTTTGGGGATGCTCTAGGAAGGCGCTGGCATCCCAGGGCTCCGTGGACCACAGTTTAAGGACCACTGGTTTAGACTATGTTTCGTATAGATATGAGTTAAAAGGACAATGGGAGATAAGCCAAAACATATCCAAACGAATAACTAAATTTAAGCCGTACTTAATCTACGATACTTCAACATCTTTAATTTTAAATTACACTAGTTGCTGAAATAGGTGATTGAAATTCAATATATTTAAAATACACTGAGAAATAATATTGTTTGCTGCGTTTTAGTCCGAAAAGTTTCCATTTTCTGTAGAGAAAGTGATTTAAAAGCCTTAAAAGACAATTGAAAAAAGTCAATTTTCTTGTAGGATATTCGAATTTGGAAAGTAAATTACTAGATCATTTCAATTGACGTTTTAACCAATTAGTTATAGCTGTAGATTTTGTGAAGTGTCATCAATATTTCTAGAAAAATGTTCATTAAAAATATATCATGATAATATTTATTCATACCCAAACAAATAAAATCAATAACAAATTAACACTTCCAGACATGTTCTTTTTCTGGAAACATGTTAGGAATTGACATCTACAAATACATATTTTCTTAAAGTATTGTTTGAAATAAAAATACTTTTCATGATCTTAATTTCATACTAAAGTAATTTATATATATTTAATTATTATTTTAATTTTTATCTCAATTATACACAAATATTAATATGTTAATCACAAATGTTCATATATATATATATATATATATATATACACACGGGTGCCCAAAAGTTAAGTATAAATCATAAAATGCTAAAATATGGAGTAAATATTTGTAAAATTATTTTAAATTTCTTGCGGATATTAATAGGGTGAAGAAGAAACATTGGGTTTATGTAAAACTTTTCAGTCGACTACGTCCTGCGCGAAACACCGACGCATGTCGGAACGCGGAGAAACCGATTCACGCAGCATAGGCCCTTCAGATAAGTTTAGTGCAACTGCTGTGCGAAGGAACGTTGTTAACCATCAAACAAGGTGAATGATTGCACAAATTGGACATGTTTACTTAAGGAAGAATCGACGGAATGCTGGAATCCTCACTATCACAAACCGAAGTGTTTCGAATTCTGAATGTGGAGCAGTCTGTGATCTCAAGACTGTGGCAGAGGTTTCAAAGAACGGGAGATGTTACCAGACAACCAGTATCAGGTCGACCAAGAATCACAACCCCTCGCCAAGACCGATATCTGGTAATAAATGCGTGACGTCAGAGGGGCAGTACTGTCAGAGCACTCGGTGCGGCGCTCACAGTCGCCACAAAAATACGAATTTCGAGACAAACTGTTTACAGGAGACTCAATCATGCTGGCCTGTATGCCAGAAGATTAGCAGTTTGCATTCCCCTCACGTCTGGGCATAAAGGCGCTCGTTTGAACTGGAGTTTGAAATATCAACATTGGAGTGTGCGAGAGTGGGCCAATGTGATGTTCAGTGACGAGTCCCGGTTTAGTCTGAGTAGTGATTCTCGGCGGGTAACGATATGGAGAGAACGTGGAACGCGTTTTGGACCAAGAAACATAACGGAAAGACGTCATTTTTAAATCAAGGGATTAATGGTATGCGCAGGCATCATGATGGACGGCCGCACAGACCTCCATTTCTTTGACACGGGGTCTGTGACTGCTCAAAGATACAGAGACGAAGTTCTTGAGCCTTATGTTCGCTTGTTTCGAGGTGCTGTCGGTCCTGACTTCATATTCATGGATGATAATGCGCCATGTCACCGAGCGGTGCTGATTGATGACTTCCTTGAAATGGAAAACATCCAGCGCTTGTCGTGGCCTGCGAATTCCCCTGATTTAAATCCTATCCAGCATGTATGGGATATGCTCGGGAGACAAATTGCAGCTCTTTCGCGCCCACCAAGCTCCGTTACAGAACTGAAGAGAGCTCTCCAAGAAGCTTGGAACCGTTTGAGCCCACAACTCATTCATCCTATCATAGCAAGTATGGTAAATCGCTGTGCAGCGTGCCTGGCTGTCAGAGGTGACCACACGCCTTATTAAACTGCAGCATCAGTATTTTATTTAATGTTTTCTTTCATTTTTTCTTTAAAGTGTGAATCCTTGCTATGCTCAGTTTTCTTTCAAACTGCTACTTCAGATAATAAAATTAATTATTATCATTCTTTTGATTTGCTTCCTTATTTTATAACCATTTTACACTCGCATATCACATTTCCCGCCATTCTGATTTTCAGTTCCTTCTTTATTCACATAATTATCAATTATGCTTAACTTTTGGACACCAGTTTATATATATATATATATATACATGCATATTTAAACTGTTGTTTGGAAAAAGCAACACAATAAAGGATTCATCAGAATTAAATAGAATGTAATACACAAACGCCTTGTATTGGTACAAATAAAAAAATAAATTTTCAAAGCAAAAAAAAAAAACATTAAATGTCCAAAATTAGTATTTGGTGTAGACACCACACGCTGAAATAAGTTCTGCTATACGACGTGGTATTGAGTCAAACAAATGTTGAGTGTCTTCTTGTGAAAGAGAATTCTAAATTGTTTGTATACGCACCCAAAGTTCGTCTTTTGAAGTTGTAGAACATGGAACACAAGCGAGACGTCGAACAACCAAATCCCACACATGCTCAATATCTAGAATATAATCAGGCCAAGGAAGAAGTTCCATGTGTTCGGCTGAAAATAAAGTCTCGAATATTCCTTGCAACATGTGGGCATGCTTTATCCTGTTGAAAGTTAGCTTCACGGATACCTTAAAGCAAGGGAACGACTTCGGGCTCTAGCACTTCACGGACGTACTTGTAGATAATCAGATTTCCCTCAATTCGTAGCAGCATAAATTGTCCATTATACGAAATTGTACCCCAGACATTAACTCAGGGTGTTCGGCCACTATGACATTCGAAACTGCACTTTGGAAGGCAGCGTTCACCGGCATATAGAGTATGACACGAATGCGGCCATCATGGCTCTACAAATTAAAGCAGGGTTCGTTAGAAAAGCCAATCAGCCCACCAGGCTCTGTGTTTAAAAGCCCATTCTAGAAGCAGCCCTCAATTGTTTGCCTTTAGGGGGATCCTGTAAATCCTCCTTCACGAAGGCTTGTGATTCTCCCCCGATCAAACTGCGTAAATTGTTGAAATTTTACCCTATCTCACAGTGGAGGCATAGGTCCCACTAAGCGTTCGCCACTAACAAATAATCATGCACGATTTTCAACGTCCATCTACAGCCCTCTATTTATATGCTTTCAGTATCAGTTCATAGGACGCTGTTTACACCACGCATGCGTGGTGGTTCTAAAACTTTACTACTTTGCATAACAACCTAGAATCAACATTTGTTGCTAATTTCATTTCTTTCGGATGATTCTTTCACGGTGTTAAATTTTTTTTACAAACAATAGTTTACACACACACACGTGTGTTTGTAATGCTTATATAAAGGAATGTTAGGTAACCTGTGTGAAAACCACGTTTAACCTAGCACTCATAGCTCCTAAGACTATGAGATTGTTAATATATTACTGAAGTCATTTAACTTTGACCTATATTGTCTTGTCGTACTTCTATTTATAGTTTTACTTTACGTTGGATTTATAGCAATTAAGTATATGATTATCTACTTATCTAACAGATAATGCATATGTTTGCATATATATATATTTCACTAATATATTCTAAAAGTACGAAGTAGTGCTAATTATAATAAAATACATTTAGTATGACTAATAAGATATTAAGAATGATCACAATGATCACTTTTTAAATTATGCATTCCTTTATTATCAATTGAATTACAACTTATTAAAATCTGTTAAAATAATCTTACTTGAAAGCGCTTAAATCGAGTAGTCATAATCGACAACTTCGCAATCTTTCATGTTTCATTTGAGTCGTTAGCGAATTCCATTTTTGAATTCGCCAAAGCTCAGATGTACAAAACAATGAAATCAGCTTCCTGTAACATATAACTTCAAAATTTTCATGTTGTGTTGTAGAGAAGTTTATAAAATGAAGTAAATATTTAGGTGTTATCCTATCACTTGACCGGGGCTCAACCTGCAATGTCCTTTGCTAATATGTTTCAAGAGACACTAATTCATAATAAATTAAACTGGTTGGTGACACATTAGAATTATTTCCTAGCCTCAAAAATGTAATTTTGGTGATTTTGCCGTAATTCGCTGCTACCAAAAGTCTTCAAAATATGTAACTACTCAAACAACCACTAGCTTCCAATACATATTTAATGCATCTTCAAAAAGTCCATTGAATTACTAGTAAAATTTTAGCAGATGCATAAGAAATGTGTTTTATAGAATGGAATGAAAAGACACCAGTCACACATTGCTTTCATCCCGAATTCTCATGTAATAGACTGTGATATTAGAGTAAAAGAGAAATCACAGCCTAATTTTCATCACGTCCGAATTAAATTTAACCGACACTTCTTGAGATATCTTTCTAACTATTCCGAATTGTTAATCTTCTTTCAATCTGGTTGAAATTAGATATTCCAGAGCTCAATAATCTGAAACAAAGTACCCAATTTCACTAGTCAGATTCAATTATTTTTAGAACTTAAATTACTGAGAGAGTCACTTCGATTTAAACTAATGATTTATTTTACACTTTTTGTAAACGTCTTTTTGTTTTGAATTTAGGAACTTTAATTTATTTTAAGACATCAGTATTTTTTATAAATCGATTAAACATGTAAGTAATTAGAAAATCCTTGCATTTTTTAGGAATCAAATAAGCTGTTTATATTCAACAGACTGTAATTAAAAGTCAACTACAGTAGCTAATTATTTTCGCATTTCTAATTTAAGAGCTAAAAACAAACTGTAGACAATGTATATTGATGAAATAAATAACTTAACAAAAGTATGTCTGCAAAAAACCTTGTATTTGCTGGGAAACAATGTTACAATTAAATGTATCAGAAAGTGTTAAATTTTGTCTAAGTTCCTTAAGAGTAAAAAAGACAATTACTATTCGCTTGTTTCAAAATTTGCTTCTGTTTGTTCATCTAGGCAACTATTTAAATTAATTTAACTATTTCACTGAAAAAGTACTTTCTAATTTTGTTCTGTATGGTTTCTATTAATAGAAATAACTGTAATGTCATTAATTCAGTTAAGTATTAACATGTTTTTTCTCCGCATGCATTAGATAAGGTCAAATGTTGTTCAAATTTTCTTAAACTACGCATTGAGATTGAATAGAAAATCGAAATCTGCTTTAAGTGATAATATTCACTTATAAAAGAACTAAATGAACATATCACATTCCCTAATTATTTAGTCACATGTATTTATTTAACAGAGAATTAAAATTATGTGTATTTCTAATTTTAATTTATTATATTTTAGGTAATGGAAATTAAAATTAAACATAAGAAAATGCTTACTTAAGAGTCAAAATTAACTGTTTCATATAAATATCTGTACGAGACACCTAATGCTAAAGCAATGAAAAGAATTAACACTTGAACAGCCGGATTTTGGACTTACCAAAAACCACCGTTAGGGATCAATTTAGCCCAAATAAAAATTCAATCTCAATCAAAGTAAATTTTATTTTTACTGACAAATTTTGTTGAAATTACAATATACAAGAGTTTTTGATGATTTATCAATTTTATGATTTATTTAATTTTTAAATTTCATTTTTCCCTATGCTTTCAGAGTTGTTCTTTTTAAATGACAGTATATAAATGACAATATACAATGCAGTATATTTTACTACACAATATTTTTAGTAGAAGAACAAGTGGGAAGAAAACAAAATTATAATTGGAAAAAATACAAATTTGCCTACATAATGCTCCCAGGTAGATATTAGTGTAAATACTACATTCTGCATGCTTGGCAGGGACAACAACACATTTACCACAAATTGGTTTCGTAAATCTCTCGTAGCTTGTAGAAGTTTTAATTTAACCCTTGAAACGAGAAAGTTACACTTTATGGACCTTAGTTTACCCGTTTTCATTTAAAGGCTCATTCTGGATTGATTTGGGGAGGGGGCATTTTTTCGCAAAACACCAATTCGTAGTTCTTCCACGATAACAAGAATAATTTGTAGACACGAAATTGAGGTGTCTGAGGAGAATAATAAAAGAATTCAATGTAGAAATGTCAAGGTTCGTTGTACAAAATGAACAAGCTATTACAATTACCTAAGTTATAAATTAACTAAAAACTTTGAATTCTTGTCCAAATAAGGAAAACATATTTAGATTTTTCTTCAGTTGCCAGCCAAAATTTGATTTCAAATTTGTGCAGTAAATATGCCGAATTGTTACCATGTAAATCTACATTTTGATTAACACGGCAGCAATTGTTCATCAATGGGTGCTTCTTGTTCTGAATTATAGCACAATTGACAAATTTTCTATAAGATTGTACCAGGTTTCAAAGCTAGAGCAAATTTATTAGTAGCTAGGTGATCCATTCAACTACTTCGCACATCAAATGCGAGATATCCCATACTTTCACGGAAAATATTGCGTATAATTGTCTCCTTGAACATTGATTGTTGCAATTTTTTAACCACAAATCATCTGCAAAATTTTTTGATTGACCTAGTGCTTCACAGGCATGTTACACGGCAAAAAAGATAGCATACCATTTGCTTACATTTCGAATTGACGTCGTGCTTCAGCAACTGTACGTGTTTGAAAGTGTTTTGCTTCATTCGCTGTCGAACACTAGAGTGAAGCAGGATTAGTCCTAATGTTATGAAGAGTGAAAAGGGTTGGTCTTTTGCAACTACATATGTGGATGACCTATACTTATAATTAGAAGAAAGATTTTGTAAGTTATTGCCTCATACTTGCTTACGTTCATGTCCACGTCAACGCCCTGATTTGTAAATAACATGGAAAATCACACTGCCAAAACGTTCCGCAACATCACTGTCATTTTTTGAGAAAATGAATCATTCTATGAGTTCTCATTATCACATGAATATCTTCATCGTGTTCAGTTTTTGACTGCAATTCTAGCAAAACGATTTTCCCTCACACAATTCTGTAGTAAGTCAAAGACACTAATTCATGCCCATTTCGGAGTAGAATACAGTACTTAGTGAGTGACACAGTTAACTGAAGGTGTCAGCAGTCGAGAAAAGAATAGTCTCTCTCGACATTGAGACAAAACCAAAAGAAAGTTTATTTTTGTCCTCTTAATCATCGCGATAGTGTTTGCTTGTTCCTCTGTGCACGAAAAAACAAAAAGTGAGATATTGGGAAATAGACTTTTACTCGGAAATAGGTCATTTTTATAATGAGGGTCTAAATGACCCATGTTGGCTGTTTTAGGTATTTCTATGATTCATTACTTTAATAATTAGTGTAGAAATATAAACATTTGTTACAATACACATAGAAACATTTTAGAAAAAATAAAAACATATGAGTCGTGTAGTATTAGCTTATATGTTGAAATAAAGCATGAGAAATCGAAAAAAGGGTCAAAAGGACCTCAACGGCGCTTCTAGTGTTAACAACCATAAGAATTTCGCTTGCTTTCTAAATTTCAAATATAAATTTTTACAGCAATAAACTTACACTGGAACAAAAATCGTTATATTTTACTTCAAATCTAATTTAATTGTTTGAAAATATGAATTAAGGATACGTTGTGTGATCATTTATTATTGTTCATTGAAGATTACCTTTCAAATGAAAAATAATTTTTTTATTCGTGAATTTCAGCTCCATTGTAAAATACCATGGTAATTATTAAGGTGAAATGACGAGTTACTTGGAATAAGATATAGAAAGCGCTGATTGCATAAAGATCATGAAGACGTAGGCAAGAAACGTGGGCAGATACTTTAAAAACCACTATTGTCTTTAACGGTGAATTCTAGTAAATATATGCAACAATAATAAAAAAAAATCAAGACATAGATAAAAATTCCAAAACCATACAAATAATGAATATAATAATAAAACATGTATAAAGAATTAAATAATGAACCTAATTAAATAAAAATTTAATGTATGTCATAAGTCTTGTTAATATAATCATTATCTAAACATTAATTATAATAAACTATGTTATGAGTTATATTGTATTTTTTCTAAGAAATATAGAGAAGTAGCGGAGCATTTGAGGATTTATTGGGGCATAGTGATGTCTCATATCGTTCTGAGATACAGCATATTAAAATGTATTTGTATTAAAAGAAGCTTATTAGTAGAATTCCAATTGGAATACCAAATATTGATCACTCAAAATCTTTTCTATTATTTGCTATTTTGCACTTATCCATGTCTGACACTTTCCCCTGATATTAAAATTCAACATTTAAAAAGCGTCGGCAAATAATAGTAAAGACTTTTACCGAGAAACTGTCACATCATCATCTTTTGGCGATTGCTTGAAATCAAAACAACTTGGTTAAATGCCGAGGGTTGTCTCCGTTTTCATAGCAACCCACATATGTAATATGCCAAGGCCTAATCATGTAAATGAGAAAATCAGGGTGTCAGACACACGTTAACTGATTGTGATATTACAGCTTTTAGCCTCCTTTTAACTTCCGAATTTTCTCAGAAATTTGGCTTCAAAGAGAACTTTTTTCAGTCTAAAAATGGGTAGGAAAAATGTTTCCTATTCATTAAGGTTTGTTTACCAAAGATAAAAAAGTAATTTCGGTGAAAAAGAAACATCGCTTATTAAAAATATGTATATCTTGGGCGTTTTGGTCGAATAAAGATTTTTGTCTTAAATATTTTAATTATTTCCCCTTGCTCCACGAATTACACAAACTAAAAACATCATTGATCATCCTAAAAACCGCAAAAGTTTTGGGTATTTTATGGTGTAACTGATCCAGCAAAGGTTGCCCTCACTTGACTTGTTATTTTAGATAATGATACAACGGATGAATCAGATACAAATTTCCAAAGCTTCCCAAGAGATAAAACGTTGTGTCAATCTTAAGGCAAAAGCATTTCGAAAAGTATTTACAGCTGAAAGGAAGATACATCATTAAAATAACTTTTCGGTTCAGATCAATACCCAAATATTCTCAAAACCCTGACTTTAAAGCACATTATTTGCTTAAACATTTAGACAAGTTTTAAAAAAACCCTTAATAGAAGATTTACATTTAATATTAATATATTCAAAATGTAGAATATCCTTACCATTTATTGTAGTTTGTAGTTTGGTGAGGTGGGAGCACTTAGTTCTTCCGAATTATCATCTCCTTTCAGGACATTTTAGATGACATTAAAACGCTTTCAAGTTGCCTTTTTTAAATAAATAATTCTTAAAATTTAAAATATAACTAATGAAAATGAATAAAAAGAAAAAAAATTACTTTGATATGAAAAATTTACAAATATAAAATAAAATAAAAATAAAAATTGATTAAAAAATCCTGACATCACAGAAAAAATTTTCGTTATGGGACCGGGCGGGACGATGCCTAGCCAATCCGGTTACAGCAAAGGAGTCCGAGTAAAAGATAGGAAATATTTAGATATAAAAAGTTACAAAGAGTTGGTATCGAATGGAGCTTCTGTGAATGGCTGATTAGAGAGGTCAACTATTTTTTCATTTAAGTTTAAGTGAGAAGCTTGAGTAGTAAATACAGAATAAACGTAAAAGATAAATAATATAGAGAAAAGAGAACATATTTAGGAATTAAAGAAAAGGAAGATCAATGATTGGATCTGGGTCTGTAGACATTCAGATCAGGAGTATATTTTTCGATGCTAGTGATCGATTTATTATCAGAATTGCCAATTTTATTAAAGAAATTGGCAGCATTTCTCTTGATTGTTTGTATAATACTGAGTATTTTACTCCCGGCTCTCAGGTCAACATTCCTCATCAATCAGGGAGGTTTAAAAATTTTCCTGAAAATTAAATTTTGAGTATTTTCTAAATATATATATATATATATAATTAATATGGGTCTTTGCTGCATGCCCCCATACAGGGGAGGCGTAGGTCAAGATCGGTTTTACAATCAGTAAGTAAATGAGAATTTTGTTCCCATTACTTAATTTATTAGGTGCACAATTTTGCTTCCGCCGTTTAGCAATAGATGGCTGTAGCGGTTAGTGGTAGTCGAAATAAATAGATCGTAGATGTCATACAATAATCTTAGGTATTTGTAAACATAAATCCATCGAAATATTAGTCGATTTGTGTCTGTATCATAAAGTTATTCTCGATTAAACATGTCAGCTTACGAGCCAAATTCTCGTCATTTGCGGGAGGTTTTAATTTTCTGCTTTAATATGAAGAAATCTGCGGCTGAGGCTCATCGAATGCTCTCAAATACCTATGGTGAGACCGCTATTAGTGAAAGAACGTGCTGAGAGTGGTTTCAACGCTTCAAGAACGGTGATTTTGACCGTCGAAGACCAGCATGGCGGTGGAAGAGAGAAGGTTTTCGAAGATGCAGAATTGGAGGCATTACTCGATCAAGACTCGCGTCAAACGCAACAAGAATTGGCAGGATCATTGGGAGTGACGCAACAAGCCATTTAAAAACGCCTGAAAGTCATGGGAATGATTCAGAAACAAGGAAATTGGGTGCCGTACGAAATTAAGGGGTAGCGTTTATACACTGCTTTTTTAAAAATTTTCTTTAATAAAAGTAACAAGTTATTTGAAAGTGATAGTTTAATCAAGGATAATTCTTAGATATTTAGCTTGAGTAGACCAGGGGATTATATTCTCTTTGATGTAGATATCTGGTGCTTTTTTGTATCTGGCGAAAAATATGGCTTCATTTTTTGAAGTGTTCATGGCTACTTTCCACTTGGTAAATCAGTGGTCAAGCAGTGTTAGGTATCGTGTGATCACATATGAGAGATAAGACTGGTTCTTTGTGTTGACAAAATATCGCTGTGTCTGTGTCGTCAACATACATGAAAATTTCAGTGTTGTTTGTGGTGGGAATGTCGTTGACAAAGATGTTGAAGAGTAGGAGAAAGAAGGGGCCCTTGTGGGACCCCAAAATAAATTTTTCTAGTATTTGAGAGGTTATAATAGATTTTGATTGAGATTGTTCTATCGGAGAGGTAGGGTAATTAATGGTGTTGGCACTTTTGTATTGGATTAGTTTATAGATACGACCTGTGTTCCAGATGCAGTCGAATGCTTTTTGTATGTCTAGAAATACTATATCGGTGCACAATTTTTTTTGTGGCCAGATTTAATATATATTACAGCTCTGAGAAACTGTTGGAAGGTGGAGAGCTGTAATCGAAAGCTGTGGTGCTACGGAATTAAAATTTGATTTTGATTTTAAGGTGTTCATTTAATCTATTAAAGATGGTTTTCTCCCCAGTTTTCTGAGAACTGGTTGCAGAGAGATTGGCCTGTAATTTTCGGCAAATGCACGGTCCATAACAGGTTTTAAAATAGGAACAACCACTGCACTTTTCCAGGAGCTCGTAAAGTAATTAATATATAGAATATCATTAAAATTGTTTCTAATTTTAATAATTGAGAAAGGAGGTAGATTTTTAAAAATTTTACTTGGGATACCCTCTCTTCCTGGAGACTTTTTAAATTTAATCTTTTTGACATGAAAATTTAGCATTTATTAATTATTGTTTATTAAAGGTGGGAAAAAGAATTGAACAAAAATAACAAAAATTGCTAATTTTACAAGAAAAAAGAAAGGAAGGAAGAAACAATGTGTTTGTAGAGCGTTTTGCATGAACAATATTATTTGAAATTACAGATTTTTTTTTGTTTCTCTCTTCTCATTTCTGAAACCTAAAATGTAGAAGAATCGTTTTACGGTATTATTAAGTTAAATAATTATAAAATACTCACAAAAAATTGCGATATTTCTTTACTTTTCAAAATTTCAAGTGTGAGCCGCTACGCCAAATATTCATTTTCTTGAGTCTCTTTTTAATTTATTTTTTACTTAGCTAGACTAAAGGCAACTTTTCTAAGGTCAAAAAGTAGAAAAATTATTTTTAGCCAAATCCGGAATAAAGTATATACACTTCTTGCATATATTTGAATATATTTGTCTTGCAGAGGATTAATTTTTTCATCAATGTTCATATGTAGAAATATATATATATAAGATATTCAACTATTTTAAAACATATTCGTAACAAATAATCAATGAACCAGATAATTTCTCCATGAAATTTTAAAAAAGCCAATTTACGTGATGAAATAAAATTTTGTTCTTTTTAACAAGCTATAAAGAATAGTTGAAAATCAAATAGTTTAAAAATTGAGTTTTTTTTCTAAATATAATCAAATGCATCGTTTTCTAAATTATTTACAAACCTAAGCCCAAAGTATAAAATTGTAATACAGAAGCTTAAGCGCTTTAACAGGGATCATGTGGTTCATTTTACGAATAATCTAGGCCTCTTAGAGAAGAAACAAACGGGGAGATTTAAACTAAACCTTTATTTCAAGGTTTATTAAAGGTCGTTAAGTGCCGTTATCTTGCGCGATAAACGATAGTTCTCAGGTGACCCAATTTTGGATTTCTGCTGAAGTTCTGATTTAGATGTTACCTAGGAAAATTATTTCTGTTCGTTTGGAAGTTCCAAATTGCGTGTTTTCTTCTTAAACTAATGTTAGCGAATATAATCTAGGATTATAATTTGGTGAATCCATTTGATTTCATTTCGGTAATTTGAAGCAAAATGTTTGCGATAAAAATGTGTAAGGGCTCTTATGTGAATGCTCCAAAATTTTTTTGAGGCAAATAATAATGGATTTGTGATATTTTATACGTATAAGTACTAGTCGTTTTAAAATGACGTCATAACTCTTTCAAGGTTAACGATCAGTGAATATTTGAAATCAAAATTAGTCTGAAGCTTCAAAATGAAAATATTTGATTTAATCTAAGTTATGAGAAAAGGAAACAAGGATGATTCATTTGAATATCAACTATTTATTATTGATTAAAGAATGCAAGAAAAATTTAAAATTTGCTTTGCGAAAAATTTTTATCAAAATTCTCAATATTGCTATCGGTATCTTAAATAGTTCGGTAAAGTTTTATGGGTTAACTTCTCAAATTGAGTAATAATCTGATAACTGGACTCTTGCAAAGAATAACTAAATTGTTGTTATTTAAATCAAAGGTATTACTAGAATTGATAGAACTGGAAAAAATTATACAAAAAGGCATATTAAGGATGCAAATAAACCTCATTGTATAATCAAAAACTTGAACGAAATTTTTGCATTTTACTGATAAGCCTTTCTTCATTGCATCCAGCAATGTACACACACATTTTTATATATAATTTAAGGTTTATGAGTCATATAGTTATAAAGTTTCAGAAGTTTATAGCGAAAGTTCTGTCAACTGTACAAGACATATATATGAAGTGAGTATCATAAAAACATCATTCAACTTTTAAAATGTGAAGAAAGATGAAAAATGTTTTTTTTTATACAAAAAAACGAATGATGAAGTCAATCATTCAGACGTTTCAAATTCCGAAAGAGAAAAGTTGTGTATGACATTTCAAAATATGACGTGAATAAGAACCTTATGAGTTCTTAGTTGATATTGAAATATGAAAAAGTAGTGAGTTTTGAAAGATTTAATATTTTATTAATTAAGTATCATGGTATATATAGGCACTTAAAAAATATACTACTGAAAAAAATATTCCAAATTTTGAAAAAAAAAATAGAAAATAGTATCTAAGAAAAATAGCAAAACGGATATTCAAATTCTGCTAATTGATACACATAATAAGTTTTTTCACAGATTTTGTGTCGTATATTTCATATATTTAACTGAACCATATAGAATCATAATAACTTAACGTAAAATTAAAAATTGAAACAGTTATTCAACGCGTTGAAACATTCTTAACAGCAAATATGTTTAACACTTAAACGTTTGAATAAAGAAAAAAAAAAGTCTTCTATGAATTAAATTTAGTGATGAATTTACAGTAATAACAGAATTATCATGCGTTGCCAAAATTAGTTACCGATATTGAACATTAAAGTACGCATATATCACTATTCATTTTGCCAATTATGGCTGCTGAATCAATAAATATAGAATAGCTTTTCCCCCAATGAGTCGGACTCTTTAATCCTTTAACTGGTCAAATTTTTTGGCTAAAATGTTTTAAAAAATGTAAACTTTTTTATTGCATGCAACTAAGCATTATACTGAATAGAATTAAGCATTACATTGAAGTAACTAAGCATTATATTGAAGAGTTTTATTTTAATTTTTTCAATTTTAAAGTTTTTACATTTTTTAATTTTTTAATTGTGGAAGTCAAAACCTCTTTAGTTATCAGTTTTTCCCTTTCAGAAGTAGACTGTGCATGATATGTTCATATATCTCAAAAGAATATTTCTCTCACACTTATAAAAATACTTCATGTTTGTACTTCATTTTCTAACGGTTGAGGGTTTTCTTTGGTCATGTTCATACGTATAGACACAAGTTGAAGTATGGTATAATGCAAAGTCTTACATTGCAATCAGGTCCGAAATGCTTGTATATCGGCTTTTTTGGACTATCTCTTTAAGTTTTCATTTCTCATCAAGCAAAACACTGCATATTGTCTTGATCAATCCCTGTTCCTTATCGAGGTTTTCAAGAATCTAAATTCCTGGCTTCAAAGAAAAATTCACGCTCTTACCACAAAGAAAATCCTTGGACAAGAAGCATTTCAGTTCCATTGATAAACTGCATTTCTTGAAAACACTAGCAATAGTAATCTCAATGTAAGAATTAAAAATACGGGTAAATCAAAGATAGAAAAAAGAAAGTATCAGTGCCCATAGAACGTACGGGCAAACCGGTTACGGTCAACTTTCGGTAGCCCGTACATTGTACGAACAAACCAGTTAAGGGGTTAACATGTGATCTGTTGTTAGAAAACAAATGAAAATCTTAGTTGTTATTGCGTAATTAATAAAATTAAAATATATGGTTTATGGATTATGTGTTTATAGCAGCGTTTTTCAAAAAAGGGGGGGGCGAGCATATAAAAAAGGCAAAAATAAAAGATTATTATTAAAAAAAAACTATTCATTTACTGAAGGAAGCACAACAAAATACATTCTTATATAATAAAAATTCACGTTACACTTTTATTGCAATCTGTTCCTATTTAAAAATTAGAAAGGAAGAACAACGTAATACTTTTCTCATTACTTAAATGTAACTTACTTCAAATATCTATTACTTAAAAGTGACTCATACACAGTTTAATACTTATCTCGATAATTTGTGGGGTTAAAATTATGGTAGTAGGGTAGCTTTGGCATCAAAATACATTATTAGTGCATTCAATACATGATTATGTATGGGGGGGGGCGATGAGAAAATTATGATCAAAAATTGGGCCACAAATATTGAAAGTTTGAGAAGCACTGGTTTGCAGTTAATGTATCTGATTCTTTTTTTCTCCACTAGTAAGTATTTCAACGTAGATAATGTACCTTATTTTTATGTGTTGAATGTTTAAAAATATATCAGGAGTAAACTAAGCTAAAAAAATGCAAATATTAAAGATAATTTAGATGCTTTATGAAATATATAATGTTGACTTATGGTTGGGTCATTAATGTCACGTAATTCCATGTTTGTATGTTTTTAAATTTATTTTGCTCCTAAAGATTCTACTTTAATTGCTTCTAAGAGTTCACGTGACTGAAGAATGTCAAGGAATTTATTCTTTTTCAATTCCTACTGTTATATATAGTTCACACTCTCTCTCTATATTTATTTTGTTCAAATTTTCAATCGTTAATAAAATGCATTTTAAAGCATTCAATTGAGCTGAAATTTTATGTACACGCTTATTTTGGATGACAATACAATAATTTAATTATAATCAATGAAAATTAATTGATTAAAATTAAATATTCTAAGAATTCCAGATATAGCCACGTTGGCATTATGTTTGGTGACTTAGCGACCCTTTTGGCGACTTGTGTCAAAACTTGAAAATGTTTTTTTCTCACATTTTATAGCGCTCATTTGAGCTAAAATTTTCTATGCACTATTGTCTTGGGTAACAATACGATAATTTAACTATAATTAATTAAAATTATTGATTGAAACTAATTTTTTAAGCAATTACAGATACAGCCACGTTGGCTATTTTTTTAGCGACTTTAAAAGATTTGTTTTCCCCTTACGTTTCAAAGCATTCATTTGAACTGAAATTTTACATACTATACAATTGTTTTGGACGACAGTACGATACATTAATGACAATTAATAAACATTAATTGCCACTTAATGTTGTGATTCTGCCATATGTATATACATATTTATATTAATTGTAACTATTTAATAAAAAATAACTAAAATAATTTTTTTTGTTGACCTAAGTAGAAATTGACTTAAAAAATTGTTTTATATTATTTGTTAATGACTAAAATATACTTTGAAATTTTTCAGTCAATATTTGTCAGTTTTGATTATTTCCTTTAGAAAAAATTAATGCATTCACAATATCAGTGGCAGATTATTCAATCAGATCCTAGATTTCTGAAAATTGCTTATTTTATTACATAAAATTCTATAATCTCTACGACTATATTACAGCTCAGTAGAGACAACTAAAATTACTTTTGTTTAAACAATGCACATTAATTTTTATTTGCCCAAAATCTTTATAATATTACATGGAATTGTTTGATTTCTTGGACTTAAAAGTATATCTGAAGGCAGTATTCTGTTAACAAAACAAATAATATAATGAAAAACTACATATAAAAATTTCACACAAAATTGTCATCAGTATCTTATATAACCAAAGTAACAATATCTTTCCTTATGTGTGGGAAGGATCGTAAAAATAAGTAATATCTCTATAAATACCCTTAGAGGATATTTGCTTTGGATATTGAAATCATTATTTTTTAAATAAAAATTATTTAACTGCATAATGTAAAACATTATTTATTCTTACGTATTTTATTAAATGTTCAAATAAATGTACCGTAATTAAAATTTTCAAAGGAAAATGTATTTTTTTATGTATAATTTTTAAATAAAAACATTCAAAGTGAATTTAGTTTCTTAAGATTTTAATAAACTAACAAAGCTCACATTTACCAATTTAGGAAAAACAAAAATATCTCTTCATCTCTTTTTCTCTCTGTCTCATTTTCTTTTTCAATTCCTACTATTAGTTCCTTGTGTCTCATTATATATATATCTTGTTCAAATTTTCCAGAGTTTTCATTAATAAAATTAAAAAATGAATACATAGTAAGAAAAATAATAGTCCAACGGCATACATAGAAAGGAAAATCGTTAGACGTGTCCCTGTAGTGCGATGGATAGTGCGTTGAACTACTAATCCAAAGGTCGTGGGTTCGAATCCCTTCTGGGCTGATCTTTTTTCTCAGAACTCGATTTCTTTTTTAATATACTATTTTATTATAATAATTGAATTTAATTAATGAATAAATAGTAACAAAAATAGTTCAACACCATATATAGAGAGGGAAAGGGAAAATTATTGCAAGGAAAATCGCTTTCTATTTTATCACTTAATATTGTGATTCTGTCATATATATACATATTGATATTAATTGTAACTATTTAATAAAAAGTAACTAAAATAAAATTTTCTTTGTAGACCTAAGTAAGAATTGACTTAATTTTTTTATTACTTGTTATATACTATGTTACAGCTCAAGTGCAAAAATCAGTTAATGTGAAGGTTAGCTAGATAATCTGAACATTAATCAACGTGATCTATTTAAGTGCGAGCAATTGTTCCTCTTCTCGAATTATCTAAATAATTTGCGAATTACCTAGATAATCTGCCCGTTACCTGCTAGACATTCGTTTATCTGCAAATTACCTAGTAGGCACTGGTTAAAGGGAAAACAAGTTCTCTGGTGTAACATGAAAGTTTCTGTAAGATTAAACAAATTGTTTATTTATTTTGATATCTAAAGAATCAAATTAATACAATAAATACAAAGAATAAAATGGTTAAAAATATTATTGAGATATAGGAAGCTGATATAATATTTATTTAGTGAACTACAATTTATTTTATCAGTTTTTCGATTTCTACATCGATATGAACACATATACTTTATAATATTAGAAATTTTACACAGTTAATTTGCTTCCGGAAGATACTGTGTCATCGTAATTAAGATTATTATAAATTAATTCAAGAGATCTTTTATCGAATTTCACTCTCTCTGCTACTATGTTTCTAAATGTTTAGAATAAATTACTCTGGGAGGAGTCAATGTTCAATCATAATTAGCAACAAAAAGAAAATGAGAGAAACAAACTTTAGAATTTTCACGAAACGGAAATCCTCAATAAAAAGAATACCTAGTTAAATGTGGGAAAGCTTGATTCCTCACTTTAACGGAGCAAATCTGTTTACCTGTGGATTAGCTAGGTGATCTGCACATTAACGGTCTTCGAGATTTAATGGTAATAGATATAATAATTAATAATATTAAAAATATTTTTCATTCAATTTGAATCTTCACAATATGTAGGAATATAGAAAGGCTGAGTGCAACTTCCAATAAAATAAACATTATAATACATAGCAAATATTATTAGGTATAGGACTAAAATGATTTAAAACACACACACACAAACACACACACACACACATATATATATATACAGGGTGGTCCCGAATTCATGGTACAAACTTTATAGGTAGATATAGGACATTGTAACAATGAGTTATTGTATAGGAATGAATGGGCACAAGTGACTCGGTAAGGCGCAAACAGGGGAAATAAAAGAAAATAGAAATGGAGTTATCGGCTGGTTGTGTTGCCGGTAGGGGCAGTAGATGTCTAGCCACCATTCAACGTGGTGCATCTCAGTAGGGAAAGGCGCCATTCGCAATTGGGATGATGTCTACAATGGGAGACTTGACGTATTCCAAAAAATCAGGCATGCATTACATTTACAGCCATGCAAATGGTAACGGCAGAGCTGTGCTACGAATGTATCACGCGCAGTTTCCTGGTCAACGAATGCCGGATCACAGAAATTTTCAGCAATGTACGCCCTTACCTGAATGACAAGTTTAGAGCGTGATGGATTCTGCGTGGTGGACCAGTTCTTTGGCTAACCTGAGAGAGAGATCCTGATTTATAGAGCCTCGATTACTTTTATAGGGCATCCGAATAATCTTGTTTTTGTGACTCCACTTGGCTCAGATGAGGATCTCGTTGCTCGAATATCTGAAGCTACTGCATGTGTGAATCTTTGAACGTGTACACCAATTGCTCCACCGACGCTGTCAAGCATGTAACTTTACTGGTAGACTCAATTTTGAACATTTATTGTAAAAATTAGACTTGTCAACGAGGCTTTCAATAAACATTTTGTCTTTCCTTTTGTCTATTATTTGTTGTGTTTGTGCCTCGCCGCGTCACTTGTGTCCATACATTCCTATACAACAAACGATTGTTACAGTGTTCTGTATCTATCCTTTAAGTTTGTACCATGAATTCGGGACTACCCTGTATGTAAATATAATTTCAAAGCATTACGGTTTCTTTTTATTTGCTTAGGTTGAAATAATAAGCAAAATAACAATTTAATTTTTTTTTCTAAATCTAAAATTAATTTCCAGAAATATAAAACCTTATTATTTAATGGTATAAATTGATGATCTTACTTAGAAGTAAATAAGAAATTTTACCAAGCTAATACTAAGTATTAAAAATATCCTCGTTAATAATCAAAACCAGGAAAAAAAGTACACCAACTTATCACACTAAATAGTCATACGCAATGGTGACCACAAGAAACATTTTATGATAGAATTACACTCAAAAACGCTTCTAACACCCACTGTACATTGAACAAAGATAAACATATATATTATTCAAATTTTATTATTTAAAATCTTTATATTAAATTTTTTTCCGTAAAGCCATAGTTTGTGGTAATTATGGCAAATAAATTAAGATATCAGACTTCAATTTTTATAACCCAAAGCCCTCTTAAAGAAAGTTTCAATATCAAGGGGGAAAATTCGAGTCTAGATTGCCCACTTAAGCTACATTTATTAAAACAAAAAAAATTGATTACTACACATAAAAGGTTTGAGGGCGGAACATGCTTAAAACCCTCTCAATCAAAACTTTCTGATCTTTCATTCCTGACGAGATGATCGATATTACATTTATGATAAGGTAGTCACAAATGAAGCCTAAAAATAGGTTGTGGAAGCATTATTAATGCACCCTATAAATTCGAGCAATAGCTTAAAATTCTGAAGCATCTCAGAATTTCTTGAAATGCGAATGGAAGTAAATTTTTTTAATCTACTTCTTATTTATACGAGCTTTTTTTATTGCAAAGCGTTTAAAATATTTAAAAATAAATATGAGTAGTCAGGTTATTATCTTCTTAACTTTTAAATTAGTGTTTATTATAGAAATCATCATAGAGACTGTGCAAAACATGCAAACCTTAGAAAAGAGATATCTTTCCAGTTAACCGTTTCAGATGAAATTCCTATGCATTTATGTTCTAAGCGTGAAAAAACAATAAATTTCATCATGGATATTTTGTCAATGAGCTCTCTCTTCAAATATCGTTCGCACTCTTATGTAATCTTATATTTTAAGACAGAGCTTGCTTTAGTTTATTTTAGATAGAGCTTGTTTAGTTGTCTGGTAATTCTCTTCTTCGTATATCGGTGCTAGAACTCTTGAACACGTTGCCGTAGTAGACGAGTGATTACGGTAATGAAGCTGGCGTATCATGACTTTATGTACCGGTACAACTGAAGACATGGTATGTAGAGAAGCTAATTCCCGTTAACTGTATCATTCTTGACGCTGGCGGGGCGTGGAAGTTTGATAAGTGGAGTGTCATCTCACGTGTCGTTCTCGTCACATAATAGAGGTTCAAAATTACGAGATCTTTTGAAAACACCTTTTTTTAAACTGAAGGACAAACTAAGGTGAAAGAGAGTATCACATCAAGAAATGATGGCGTCAGCTGGAGATTATTATTGTTTTTGATCCACTTACAAGATGCTGGAATGATTTTTCCCCTTATCTTTCCCTATATATGTGTTCTCTATTATTATTATTATTATTGACTTTGTACATTTGTATTGTGTGATTGTATATGTGTTTTGTGAACTTGACTTTATATACACTCACGAGCAAAAAACATTATGACCACCCCTACATTTTGAAATGAACTCGCCTGGATGACGTGGATGACACGTGATCAGGTGAAAGTGGTATTTAACTGCTGCTGGAGAGTCTGAAGAGTCATTCCTTCACTTAATTCTGTGTGTGATGGGAAAGACTGCGGATCTAAGTGACTTTGATAAAGGGCAGATTGTAATGGCTAGAAGGCTCGGAACAAGTATTTCCGAAACTGGATGACTTGTGGGTTGTTCGCAATCTACAGTTGTTAGTACTTATGCAAAGTGGATGAATGAAGGTGAAACCAGCAATAGATGACATGGTGTTGGACGTCCACACTCTATCAAAGAAAAAGGTCGTCGGAGACTGTCTCGCACGGTGAAGCAAAACCGGAGCTAGATAGTGGCTCAGCTGACAGCCCAATACAATGCAGGGCCAAGTAGAATAGTATCAGAGCACACTGTTCAGCTGATACTGTTGGATATGGGGCTACACAGCAAACGTCCCACTCGTGTGCCTTTGCTGACGAAGCGTCATTGCCAACTGCACCTGCGCTGGGCCCGGTAGCATCGCGACTGGTCCATGGATCTGTGGAAGAGAGTTGCTTGGTCAAATGAATCACGGTTTGTCATTCATCACGCCGATGGCCGTGTCAGGATACGCCGTCTTCCAGGCGAACAGTTGCTCCCTCAATGTACAGTAGGTAATACACAGGCCGATGGGGGCGGTATTATGCTTTGGGGGACGTTCTCTTGGGCGTCTCTGGGACCCGTGGTTGTGGTAGAGCAGACTATGAATGCTACAGAGTGTCTGAATATCATTGCGGACCAGTTGCACCCACACATGGCCTCTGTTTTTCCAGCTGGAAATGGAATGTTCCAACAGGACAACGCCCCGAGTCACAAGGCTAAAATTGTGTTGGAGTGGTTCCAGGCACATGATGCTGAATTCCAGTTAATGTCCTGGCCACCTAACTCACTGGATCTCAATCCAATAGAACACATTTGGGATGTCATGGGACGGCAGCTTAGAGTTCAAAGACCACCAATTCGCAATATCTCGGATGTGCGTGACCGTTGCTTAAACATCTGGTACAATCTGTCTCCGGCCATCTACCAAGGACTTGTGGCATCCATGCCAAGTCGGATTGAAGCTGTGTCGCGCGCCAAGGGTGGGCGAACTCGTTATTGACAGGTGGTCATAATGTTTTGGCTCTTGAGTGTATATATATATATATATGCATATATATATATATATAACTTTAATTGTGTAATTATTTATGCTTATTGTGATTTTAAATTTCATTTTTAATTATAAACATATGTGTTGAATCTATCTTTAATTTTCATTATGTGGTTATAAATGTATATTGTGAATTTGCATCTGGTTTGTGCGCTGTATTCTTCTATAAAAATGTAAAATAAGACCTTTTTAATCAATAAAGCCTGAAGAGGGGTGGTTGTTTCTCGGAAAGCCGGTTTGTAGCTGCAAACCCTTTTCCGGTGAGTTCGGTCCCCCTGGGTATTCTTCCAATAACCCTCGTGTTGCCTTAGTGTGGGTCGTTAATAAAATAATCAAAGCTCACTTCAAACGCCAATCACTAGTTTGATGATGTATAGCAGTTGGTGACGTTGACTGCTGCGCCGTTGGGCCTGAGTTTGAATCATGGCAAAAATGTTTGTAAATGTATAGCGCCTTTGCAGATTGGTGGTTCTCAAAATAGACGTCGAGCCGCAAGTTCTCTAGTGAGGTTGGTGGAAGGGGAAGAGAGGTGGGATGCCCCTGACCTCCTCCAGGTTGTCCTCTCTCAAAACTGATGGGGGAGGGGGCGGTTCGAACAAAATTGCACTGGCACCTGTATAAAGATTAAAGCTAAGGATAGGCGACAGGCGTACATCTAGCCCTTTGTCACGATGAATTTCGTGGGCCTCTATATCACACCGGGAGACAGATGACATGAGAAACAACACTAGTTTGACTATTTACACAATAGTTTTAATTGATATATGTAATATTTTAATAACCACATATCATAAAGTTATGTTTTCGACATCATAGTGTGGTTTTCCCGTTTATGAAGTACAATTATTTGTTAGTTAATGAAACCTAATTAATTAGTAAGTGATAATTCTGAAGCTGAGTAGATTAAATACATTTTTTAACTCCTTATCTTAGTGCTTCTCAAACTTTTAATATTCGTGACCCAATTTTCAGTCATAATTTTCAACGCGCACCCTTCATAAAACAACTCTATTGAATGCAATAGTATTGTACTTCGACACGCTAAAGTTACAATACGACTTTACTTATAAACTGCACAAATTATCAAGATTAGTATTATATTATGTATATAATTTTATATATGACAATCCAATGGTATTGATTTAATTTAGTATTGATAGATTAATTATCAAATACATTTTGCCGTACTGATACATTTATAAGTATCTTATATCAGTATGAATATGTATTTTATTTTTTATTATGTCAGAATGTATTTTTAGGCTTAGTTTCAGTAAATTGATAATTATTTTAAATATTTTACTTTCAACTTTTCAATATGTTAACCCCACCCCCTTCCCGTAGAGTCATTACGCCTTCCTAGGGAGGTGCATCACCAGTTTGAGAAACATTGCCTTAACTCCTTAACCTTTGTACTTAAGTTAATACGTGCGGGCTCGTATTACTTCGAACAGGGCCGTCTACACTCGTAAGACTGAGTGCGATCCGTCTTCATGATTCCGTTAATCAGGTAAATCGGGAAAAAAATCTGGACCAAAATCTTTTAGAGTTCTACTACTAATTGAATGCCATTTCCTCTGTTTTTGCACCAACAAAAAAAGAAACTCCCACAAGATACTGCACTGCGTGTTGGTCTAAAACGGATGGCAAAGTAAAAAGGAAAAGAAATGAGTCGCTATATGTGTAATAATGGCAATGTTGGGCTATGTATTGCACCATACTTAAAATTGCACCACACAAAAGAACATTTTGAATAATTTTTTTAAATGAATTCTACTATTTCTTATTATTATGTTGAGAAAGTATAAATAAATATTTTGACAAAGAAAAATGTTTTTCCCTTCAAAATAGCAATTTGAGAAGAAAGATAACAAAAATCGACGCGCGTGCAAGATTGCAATATTTGGCTCTCATCTGTAATATAGATAAACATCCAAAATTAAAATAAAAATTTTGATTTATTTTGCATTTAAAAAAAAATTTTTTTTTGCAACATAAAGTTTCTAAAATGTGTTTTCTTAATTAAAAAAGTGATTTTTTAGGCTGTTTTTTTTAAATGTGTGTGTTAATGAGTTAAATATGAGAACTTTAAAAATAATAAAATATATACTAGTTGTACCCTTTATTTAAGTCCTAGTTATAAACCCATGTTATGCAGGCGAAAAATAACATAGGCAATTCTGATTGTTACTCTATGGATTGGATAAACTGTAATTTCTCTCCCTTCAGAATTTAGCTGACGTGAAGTATCATTTATACTCTTTAAAAATTTGAGCTGCCATCCCTAATTGTAGGTCTTTTCACTTCAAATTATTGAATTTTAAATACATAATTGTATGTCAATCTAAGTCATTAATTTTCTTAATAATTTTGATTATGATGAACAGGTTACCTCTCTTGTCAGAGGAGCTACATATCCAAGGAAATATATAATCTTTGACAATCTTTCTAAGGCCTGTGACCTTGCTTGTTGCTTGTAACAAGAGAATAATAAAGCCAAGACTTGTTGAATTAAACTTTATTATCTATAATAATAATTGAAATCTAGTATTTTCTGTATTAAGTTTGTATAGCATCTCTAATATATTCATGAAAGAAACCAATTTTTTTGCGGTTTAATTTCTGGACATAGAACAAACATTTAAAAAAAGATTATAAGAATTTTAATTTCTTTTGTTACAAAAAAAAAAAAAAAAAAAAAAAAACTTTGACTCTATAGTTTGAGATTTTTTTTCCTAACGTGTTGTTTTCGTAACTAAATAGCTTTTTATGGCTTGCCATTATCCTAGAGGGTGTAAATTCGTGCTTTTGGAAGAAAAAAAAACCTTACTCTTTCAACTTATGCAATTAATATTCATTATATTTAGCTAAAATTTACAGTATTTGAAATAAATCATCTAATGGGAGGTGCCAAATTGAGTACCAACATTAGTACAAAGTTTGCCTCTATGTGCGATTTACTACGAGTAATTGGTACTGTTTGATATGTTTGAAACTCTGAAATATGTAGTTATTATATACAATTATGCATAATTTAATCATTTTTACACATAATACTGCAACATCGGTATATGGATTATGCAACCAAGATTGATTGACTGATTGTGTTATGAGGATTGTGTTAAAGGAAAAAAATAACTATATATAATATCCTTTTAGCAATTGATATTTATTGTTTTATTGGCATATTTGAGGCTTATTAATTCAGTAGATACAATGAAATCTTATTAATTGAGTTATTTCAGTACACAGTCATCAGAATGATTGGTATAGTAGAAAATTAGAAATTTATTTATTATGGTAAAAGATTATATTAGTTTAATTACTATATCCAGAATATTTATTTTGTCTGTTAGAAAATGGAGCCTTTTTTCAGGTCTCCGATCCTCTAACCATATCAAAGCACACCTCGTGTTTTTGAAACATGATCAGATAATGATGGGGTTCTTTGCACTGTTACCTACCTCATTCTCCACGTCCATGCCATTCCATTGTGTAAACTTAAGCTCTTGAGGTTGCTGAGTTGTTGTTTCTAACGCCACCCGATCGATGGTGTCAGATTGGGGCCCACGAAATTTATCGTGACAGGGGGCTAGCTTTTGTCTTATCTAGCTTACGTCTAGATTTGTACACCATGTAAATGGCAGTGCGCGTTGGCTCCGTTTCACCCCAATTTTGAGGGACACCCTAGGGGGTGGTCAGATGGCCTCCTACCTCTCTTTTCCTTTCACCAAACTATTGAAAGGACTTTCGGCTCGACGAATATTTAGACATGTTTCCATGCCGCAAAAGGATTAT
The DNA here is from genome assembly GCA_019973975.1 of Trichonephila clavata. Taxonomy (NCBI): domain Eukaryota; kingdom Metazoa; phylum Arthropoda; class Arachnida; order Araneae; family Nephilidae; genus Trichonephila; species Trichonephila clavata. Next base: position 136,127 of record BMAO01014943.1, read on the forward strand.
ACATTCATAAACATCCATTCATTCACAGGGGTCCTAACCCAGACCGTACGGCACAGCAATCAGCGTCGGTAAACCACTATACAGTCTGGGCGGTCCTAAAAGTCCTGGGTGGCATATTGTTGAAACTCTTGATAAATTTAAGAAGCATCAGGATTGTTTTTTTAGAGGAATCATAACTCTAACAGACATAAGCTGAAAATACTGAAACATTTTTATCTACTAGATGTCATAATCTCTCTGTAAGTGAGACTTCCGGGATCATTTAGAGCGAAAGTCTAGAATTAAGTTTCATTACATACTGTAATAGGAGTAATACGGTAGATGCTGCAAGTCAGTGCTTCTCGAACTCTGAATATTAACGACACAATACTCAGTCATATTTTTCATCGCCCCCTCCCTCCATAAAATAAGAATATATTAAATTCAATAATACTATACTATGACGCTAAAGCTACAACACGACTTCAACCTTTTAGGTGCCATAGATAACATCTCGCTAAACAAAACGATTATTGCCCCGAACGTACATGTACTTTTTTCCGAAGTACGATCTTTTCTGTGTACTGCTATCCATCAAATTATTCCGAAGGCTGTGGAATGCAATAAAAGGACCTTGACAGTGTTTGCAAAGGTTTAGTTATATCAGAGGAATTGCTTATTTATTCCCTTTCCTCACCCCACCACCCATAACATACGCGCGCCTACGTGGAAAACGGTGGCATTAGGGAGCGATTTGCATAACTTTTAGCCGGTAGTTATGGGATTAATTATAAACCGTACACATTATCAAGATAAATATTAATTTTTGGATACCAATTTTTCGTATGAAAAGCTCATGGGGTCACTGGTATTTTTTAACCTTGTTCTTAACTTAGTATCTTTAAATTAATTATAAAATACATTGTGCAGTACTGATAGATTTATAAATGTATTACATCAGTGTAAATTTGTATTTTATTTTTTATTGCGTTCGAATACATTTTGTTTGTTTAGATTTCATAAATTAATAATTTTCTTAAATAATTTTTTGTTTTCGACTTTTTAATAGGCTCCCCCTCCCCCCTTGTAGAGTTATCACGCCCCCTTGGAGGGTGCGCCCCACAGTTTGAGAAACGCTGCTATAAATCTTTAACGCCATGATGAGGGAATTCAAAGAAAAAGGTTTTGTCCCTTTTATCGGTTTAGGATTTAAATTTCATAAAAAAATTCTTTATAATACTCATTTCAAATCTGCAGTAAGCATAATTCTTTTTATTATTAATATAATCCACCGACTTGAGGGTATTCTATGATATAATTAATTTCTCTTATTGCTTAATTTTTATTATATATATAACGAATACATTTCATTTTACCATTCGTTTTAAATTATAATTAATTAATAATTTTTAAGAATATATGTCTTATATCAAAACGAAATATGTTTTCATACAATCAGAAGATATGCTTTTATTAATTCAACTTACGCTTTTCTAAGTATCCTATTTATAATATTCGACATTTCTGATACAATGGCAAAAAAACAGCACTTAAATCCAACATTTTCAAAGGCATAAACCTAGATATGTTTATTGGTATCGTATTGTTCATTTATTTGCAAATTTCTCAAATTGTCAGTGTTTTCAAGCACGGATAATAACATTAACTTTTTAATAAATAATAAAGCTAGCAATTATCAATTATTAATTTTTTTTTTGCTTATCAACTTTTTTCGCAAGAGATATTCAGAATCGAATTTTCCTTTCAAATAGAATGAAACTTTAAAAGTTTCATTCTGATTGTACCATCAAAATTTTCATTATTGTACTTAAATTTGCTTTGCTTCTGTACAAATTGCATTTTAAGCACTATATGAGTTACGTTATTTTATTTTATTTCATGAATTACTGTTCATTCTATTCTGAAAGTCATAAATTTTTTCCTATAGGCTGACGATTCGAGCAAGTTGCCCGATGAGATTAGAAAACTTTCCCATGGATGTACAGCGATGTCCACTGCATATTGGAAGCTGTAAGTACAAGAATCTTTTTTAAATAGGAAAATAATATATGTACGAGGGTGAGTCGGAAAATAAGTTTCCCCTGTCCACTGTGGTCAGAGTTGTGTACGAAAGTCAAAACATAGAAGGAGACATTAAAGATAAGATGTAACTTTATTTTTCCACAAGTACCATATATATTGTTATGCCACTTGATAAGCTTCAAAAACCCCTCCAGGAAAAATTCAGGAATTTGCATATGTAAGAAGCGTTTAACGGCTATGAGCGAAATACGACACAGCAAGTGAACACGCAACACGCCAATACATCATTCGTTAGTACATTGGGTGACACCCTGACTGAGACACCCTGTCGAAATTGAAAAAGGCGATTCGGAAAAGCAGACCGAGCTTCTCAAATCTGTCGTTCTGTTGTTCGATGACTCTGTGACGGAGCAACGTAAAACCATACTGCAGCTTTTGGTTGGGAGCACGTACACCATCCGCCATACAGTCCTGATTTCGCATTAAGTAACTTTCATCTATTTCCAGCTTTGAAGAAGAATCTCGCTGGAAGGCGCTTTGGAAGCAATGTCGAAGTCAAACAAGCCGTTAAACTCTTCTTCCGTATGCAAAGCCCTGAGTTTTCCTGGAGAGCCTTTTGTCCCCTGGAGGGCCAAATGTCTCGATGTATTGGTACTTATGTAGAAAAATAAACTTATATCTTATCTTTAATGTCTCATTCTACGTTCAAATTTCATACCCAACAGTGACCACAGTCGACAGGTGAAACATAATTTCCTACACACCCTCGTGTTTACAACTTTTATCCTTCTATCCTATTTACTCTCTAATTCATTTATGAAAAAAAAACAATTAATAACAATAAAATTTATGCATCTTGTGAAAACATGTTTAATATGAAATGAGATTTTTTTTTTTCTGTTGGGTCGTACTAAAGATTATTTTTCTATGCTAAACTGTATTTCTAAGCAAAAAAATACTTATTTTAATGCAAGTCTTATAAACTTCTGAAATTAATTTAAATGAAGACAAAGCTAATTGTGTATGGTTTAAATTATAATTTGTACTTATTGGAATTCTTGAAAGTTACTCTATGGTTCAGGGAACACAAAGGAACAACTGTAAAATTATTCACACATTTGAAATATGTGTTGTATGAATGATTTGAATATTTACATAAATGTTTTAAAAAAAGTGCTGCAAAGTAAAAAATTAATTATTTTGTATTCAAAGAAGTTAAATATTCTTGCTACTATTTTAAATGTAATTATAATGTTTTTTTAAAAATAATTAGCAATTTGCAATTTTATTCAATAATTTGCAAAAAATACTCTAATAACATACTATATATAATAGGATACAATTTTATTGCAGAAATTAACAGATATATGTTCAGACCACAGGTGACATATATTCATTATAATTTATGGTAGAGCTCCATAAAAGTGTGGAAAACTTTCCATTTTTTTCATATATATACTGTCAAAAAAAATTCTCTACTAGAGAGAGATGAAAAAACAGTAATCAAAACTGAAAAAAATTGAAATTGCAAGATAACCAGACAATAGATTTTAGAAAGGATATATGAAAAATTAAAGATAACATAGTTAAATATAAAAATATGTATTATAAGCATTGCTGACTTAGGACAGTTTACATATAAAATAATTTATATGAAAAAGGGGGGTTATATATATATATATATATATATATATATAAATTAATGTAGAATCATCCAAGAATTGACACCCTCGATAATTTTCGTAATTCTTATCGCAGGTAGATAAAATTAATATTACTGTTATTGACGTAAGAAGTACTATATAAAAAGGACATGGTCATTCCTATATAGCATACAATAACTCCAAATTTTTAATTAAATTTTAATACCTTTTAGATGTAAAATAACTCATTAAAATTTTTTTTTTCGGCATTGACATAAAATATCTAAAACTCTTAAGAAAGACACACAAAACCAAACCAATGTAGATTATTTAAAGGTAACTTCTTGAAAAGGATTCCCATCTTTTGAATAATGAATATAAGATTAAAAGTTTTTAAAAAATTAAATAACTTCATATTTATGATAGGAATGTATACATTTTTCTTCCTTGATGTCGAAAGTTTTAAAAACTAGAGCTTGTTGAAACGATAATTATTAATAATTATTATTAAGTGAATTAAAGAATTAAGAAAGAACCATTTTTCTTCTAAAATGTATTAAATAGTTATAATGAAAGAAAGCACTAGTATTATGTAAAACTTTTTCAGATTTAAACACTGTTATAAAATACTTTATAGAATTAAAACTGTTGGAAAACATTTATGTGTAATATCTAGAACATAAATTTCATAAGAAATTCTTTGGTTTTAGGAATAATTTTCAAATGTCATCTCATTTAATTTCTGTCCAAAAGTACACATCAGGTTGTGTAAATTTATTAGGATAATAACCTTTGAAGTTTTAGTTGTTATTACTATTTTTCATATCATTAAAACGTTTAAATATTGTATAGTTGTTAGAATTATCAAATGCATTGTGTTTGATATAACAGTATCAAATTTAAAATAACACATTTTAATGAGGATAAAAAAATCCAACACTAAACATAAAATATTACATCATTTATTTAGAAATATTTTTATGTAAACATTTAAGTTAGATTGTAGAAATCTCGGATCAAAAAGTTTTACCATGATATTATCTTAAAAAAGTCTTTATATAATTTTTTTGACATTCATATATGATAAACAAATCAATCTTATCTTCAGATACTTATTATGATAAAATATGCAAAATATAATCAACGTTATATTTATGTACTATTATAAAATACTTTTGAATACTGTTGATATTTTAATACATATTTCTAATAAATTTAATATATAATTTTTTAATAAATTTTTCAGATAATGTTTGATATCTAAATCAGCCGTCACCAGCTTTTAGAATTTCATGGAATCTTAAATGTATAATTTTATGCTTGACAGATCATTAGTATATGAATTTAGAAAAAAAGTATATTCATGTAAATAATAATAACCAGAATGCTTTTGTTTTAATTATGGGAAATACACATCCTTTAAAGGTAACATAAATTACAGAATAATTACTTGAAAAATGAAAGTCCTAAGTTTATTTAAGTATTACATATTTTTAAAGAGGTAGGCACAACTGCAAAAGTAACTAAAAAGTCTTTAAACTGAAACGGAAGTTCGCTGAAACTAGTAGCTAATTTTTTTTAAAAAAAGTATAATGCATATTCTATAATACACGCGTTTTGTCACTCGTCATTTTTGAAACTAAATCTTCATAAATATACAAATAATGTCCTAACTCTACAGCGGACATTCAAAAGTTTTTTTACGGACCACCCGTTGTTGACCGCTGATCTAGATATATTGTACCATCACATTTATTTAGAATTATCTTTTTTTTATGACTCAATCTTCAAATAATATATTATCTTATTTTTGAGTAACTTCAGATAACTTTCATATATTATACCAATATTTCATAAACCTCAAATAATGTTTGAGGATATACGCCTTAATATCATTATAACACGTTTTTAGAATGTTTTTTTTAATAAACGCCTCATAATATTTTTCTTTAAATTTTAGAATTACACCTATCTATTTTATCACATTATTAATTAATGAAATATTGAAGAATAAATTTAGAGATTTAATATCTCCTCATCTCAATTTATCACATCTTTTAATCATTTGATTGTATTTCGGAAAGGGTTTGATATTAACAAGTTATTGTCGGTTTTGATTTCATAAAGTAAGTTTTTGTGAATCTATCACTTAATTCCTGATAATCTGAAGTTTTATCCATATCGAATTTACTAGCATAACTGAACATAAAAATATTTTATGTATTTAAAATCTAGAAGTAATACTTCAAATTGATGTTTTCTCTTTTTATAGTGATAAGATCTTTTTAAAGTATATGATAAGAAATATAATCCTAATAATTTCTGTTATTGAATTTTATAATGAATGGATCCGATTATTTTTGATATCTTGAAATTAAAAACAAAACCAGTTAATAACATTTTTAATATTTCTAATCAGATTTTTGTGTAATTTAATACTTTTAGACTTATTCTTCCATTTATTTATAAAATGGTGTCTGTAAAGGAATTTTATTTGAACATGCATATGTGTAGGATTTTTTATGAGCTTTACCCTTTTTTCAGCTAATATCAATATTTTCAGAATATCATTTGGTTCTCCATGCTCAGACCAGATTATTGAATCCTTATGATTCATTACTTCCTATAAAACTAAATTTCTAATAAATTTTTAATAGCGTATAGAGTATCAATAGAGTTTCTGCAATACAATATATTTTAAACATATTGTACTTCATATATTAAACACATAATATCATATATTAAACATAATATCATATATTAAACATAGTGTATTTCATATATTAAACTTAATATCATATAATAAACATAGTGTACTTTTCATATCGTCCGCTTAACTATCAGAATGCGTAACTCCTTCTGGATTAACTTTACTGGAGAAATTAAAAACTGTTTTTTTACTAGCCGGGAATTATTTCAATGCAATTATGAATCTAGTAGTAAAAATAATCAAGGAATTTAATTTTACAATGCATTCTTGGATTGTTAGGCTTCAAAATACTCCACTAGTTGACATTAAAAGTATTTTCATATTTTGTGAAGTTGCGCATTCTGATAATTAGGCCGACCATATGCATATCTAGATCTTAAACAAGTAATTTAGAACTAAGTGAGTCAAAATCTATTTTCTTAATTTTTTATTTATACATTTTAAAACAATTTATGGTTGACCTGAAGCCATTATAAGAGAAAGAGTCCACACACATAAATCATCATTACTTTATTTAAATTTTAGGTTTTATCATTTATGTTTTAATCTAATTTATATTTACGGGGGGGGGGGTTAGTATCATTTTTATTTCTTTTGAGAGGAATTCCAACACTTTTGAATGAACTCCTTCAATATCATGTTCAATGTCATTTCTTTTAAAATTAAAGCAGTATCTTAATTTTTTTTTATTAAGGATATCCATACCATGAAAAGGATCTTATACATACGATAATTTCACCTCTGATATCATTTTCTATATTCAGAACAAGTAAGACTTAATTTTTTCGGAATTCCTTCATTTTAAATTTTAAATAATTTTTATCAAATAAAACATAAAATTTAGTTGCTGAATCCTGTTTTTATGAAGGATCCTTTAAATTTTTTATTTTGTTTCTTATTACAGACAAACCTTATCTTCTGTTAATTTAAAATAAATTCCACGTGGACAAGAAAGTTCTTGTATTGTCTTATTAGAACTTATTCCAAAATGATTCCATATAATTCATAGATTCTCAACTTGGGCGTTTGAGGCTTTCAGGGGGGTAGTAAAAGTCCAGAGAAAAATAGGGGGTGTTGAGACGGCAAGGAGGGGCTTGGGCAGATTAACCAAAAAAGACTAAAAACACGCTCTGATTATGTACTAACAAAAGTAAACTTTAATATTGTTTACTATGTTGATTGTATGTATTTAAAACATTTCTATATCACATGTACGAAAATTCACATATTTCGGTAGTTCGGAAAGTGGATGAAAAACTTAAAGATTACATTACATTCAGAATTACATTAAATTGAATATATAGTGCATTTTAATTTCTGTAGTGCACGTGTTGTCTTTGTCTGTAAGCAGTAGGGAACACGTTTCGTCCACAGCATTTCATTACGTATATTATCCAAGAAACGTAATTAAATATGTTAACCAGGAATTAACGTGATTCTTTAAAGGCTGAAACTATCAATTTATATTTATTTTGAATACAATAGTTTATAATGAATTACTTCGTATGATTAAAACTCCTGCCTGTCTTTATAACAGGTAAGCTAAAACTTTTATTCCACTCTTTTAAATGAAGAAGAAATTCAGTAGCGTTTCAATTCCAACAATATCCTACCTATGACTAAAATATATAATATTACACAATTAAATATATTTGTGGCAATAAATATTTCAGATTCGCAAGTAAAAAAATTCGGGCTTTAAAAAAAATGAGAAAAAAATATTCGTTTACTATTAGGGTATTTTTCATAACTTAACTCTTGTTTTCACCATGTATTATGTAACTCTTATTTGTCTAGAGTGGGATGGGGTGGTATCGAAATAATCACTAGAAAAAGGAGCGGTATCAAAATATTTACTAGAAAAGGGGGCGCCAGTTCAAAAAAGGTTGGGAACCTATGATATAATTTATATAGATAAAAGTAATCTATTCTTTTTTTAATGCAATAAACATTTCATTTTCTAATATATGGAACCCTAATAGTTTTTCTTGAATATCTCTAGAACACTCTTAATAAATTGTTAATGGTCTGATTTTTTCTGCATATATTTCTCAAATTATTTCTTATTAATGATTTTGAAGTATATTTCTAAACTTATTGATAGAAATTCAACAAATGTACAGAACGCATTTTAACTCATTTTTTAAAAATCATTATCGATAATTTCAAAGTGTTCAGACTGAAATGTAGTTTTGAGTAAAACGAAAAATACTTTATACAAAAATGGCTTCGACAATCATTATTAAGAGTTTTAATGGTTAAAAAGAGATTAAAAGTAACTTTTTAAAATGTAATACTAAAACTGGAAATGAATTCTTCAGAAATGTTGATGTAATTTTGTAATTACGTCGGGTAAGGCTAATCAATCAATCAATGGAAAAAAACCGCATACAACTTGAGGGTATTGGTCTGTGCTTATTTGTTCAAAACGGGGCATAAAAAATCCCTTTATCCTGAACATATTTGCGAACAGAGAGATCTACAGCTATATAGGCGTGATTTTGGCATAGTAAAACGAATATGTCCGGTTTAATGCAAATAGAAACAGCCCCTCTATTGGCGAAATTTGGAATATAGGAATTGCAAATTAAAACGAAATTAGACAGAGCAAAATATCCATTTAGAAAGTTTTGGAGCATCAATTGATTAGCACGAAACAACATTTGATTCACACGAAAAACATAAATTGTTCTCTGTATATCTAAAAATGATCAGATTTTTGTTCAACATTGTTTGATCAGACGAGGCCCAGCTTCAATATACTAGATTATTAAACTAACACAATGTCAACTATGGGGTGATAAAATAATCTTAAGGGAGATACACTAGACACCAAGTGCACTGGTCCATTAACGTGCGATGCAGTATCTGAAAGAATCGCTTACTGGGACTTGTATTCAATTAAGATAAATTAACAGACAAATGTACCTGTAATTACTTCAGGATATACAAGATATCATACATGATTTTGTAGATTATATTTCCCTGTCTTTGCGATTACAACATGGCTGTGCCCCTACACACCAGATAGCTGGATTCTGAAAATTTCTCACACAAAGGTAGTTTTAGACAATAAATTATCGGGTACGCGGTGGAAATGTTGAATCACCTCCATGATAAGTGGACCTTACTAAATTGGGCTTTTCCCTTTGGAATTAAAGAAAAGGTTAAGTTTATGAAGCATGTTAGCTCTAAGTCGTCGTATAAAAGATATTTGCAATAATGTGATACCTTCTATGCTGAAAAATGCGAATGCAGAGCTACCCTCACGAATAAAAATGTAAATCGTGAGAAATGTCGAAATCTTTGAGCAAATACCAGACATTAACTTATCATTTTGTGACAGTTTGCTTTTGCGTTTTTTTTTGTGATGTTCTCAAACTGTATTAAAGTAAGTACGTATTTTATGCATTATAAACTGTTTGTATTTTTCACATTTTATGGGTATTTCTGTAAATTGTTCACACAAAATCGGGTGAACCGATTTCGAACATTTTTTGGTATGCAAGCGACAATTTATCTAATCCATGAAAAACAAATATTGTATCGTACTAAATAATTAAGGCGATATTGTACCATCTTCACAATTCTTTTTATTTTTAATATTTTAAATTGGTTTTAATTGTATTTTATAAAGGTTAATATTTAATAATAATTCCATACAAAAAATTTTTTAATTTGTTGCAAAATGTTTATAAAACTTAAATTTTCTGAACTTTTTTAAGCATTTTCTAAATCCCTAAGGCTTTTTTAAATATGTCTCTTTTCTTTCAAATTTTTTTTCCAAGTACCTGATAATATACTACATAAAACTGTCCATGGGTTTTTTTCTGCTGCTGTTTTTTAATTTTTTATAAATTTTTTTATAGTTAAACTTCCAAAAATTCCCGAAAAAACATTAATTTTGATCTTGAAATTTTTTAGAAAAAGTACTAAACATTTCAGAGCTAATTCCTGCACAGTTTTACAAAACATACATTTCAGAACATGTATGAAAATTTTCAAATCCATACTTCAATTATTAAAAAAGCCTTAGGGTTTTGAATAACAGTATATGCACAAAAATTCAACATGGAGAAATATGAGTTTGAAGTTTTCATTCCATGAATAGCGTGATATAATATCTATCGAATAGTCTGAAACTTTTATGAAATGTTAATTAGCTTATTTAAAACTGCTTACCATAAAAAATTGCACAAATGTAGAACAATTAAACAGTATACTGCCATAATTAATATATAGAAAAAACGAATGAAATATCAATATTTCATAAAACTTTATCTTAATAATTATAAAAAAATAAATACACACACTTCAGAGTTAATTCCATGCTCAGAGCTAATGCACAACATGTACAAAAGATGTTTATGCCTTTATTTTTTATTTCCATGATTTTAAAAGCCTTCGCATGTTAAATATTGTACACGAATGAAAGCAAAATGAAACAACAATTTATAGGTAAAATATATCAAAATCTCAGAACTTCATATGTGCATTTGTTTAAATAAATATCTTAAAATATTTTAATAATAAAAGTGTTGAATTTCACACACATGGGATATATTTATACCACCAAAAACAAATATATAAAAATGGGAGAGTTTTTCCATTCTTGCGAATTAGATTTTTAATTATCTGAGTTATCAAAATGAGATTTAGTATTTGTGCTTTGGGAGAATCCGTTTTGAAGTTTTAATTTCATTCATAATAATATCATAAAAAGCACGCACAAATTTTAAATCTTGACCAAATCCATTTGATCTTCAATGAACAGTAGACGAACTAGAATTTTTGCATGAATTGCACAATTTTTCTTGAAATGATTTGTTTCTGCATATATAATGTCATTCTCACTTACGCACGGTAGAAAAATAATTAATTCATTTTAATCAGGCTCTTTTCTAGCAGATAATCTGTAATATGAGCGTGGTAGTTGCTGTCCAGCATCAAACATTGTTAGATAACTTGATAAAAAATGCAGGTAAAGCTTTGGAATTTTGCTGGCATGTGTATAAGGAATTGAGGCATCAAATAAGGCAATAAAAAAATTTTCGACTGTTTAATGATTTTTAGGGTACCATATCGCCTTAATTATCTAAAACTTTTTAATTGGGAATTTTGCTCTATCTCTTTGTGTTTTCGATTTTTAATACCTATCTTCCGAATTTCACCACTAGAAGCGCTGCTGTCGTTTGCATTAGGTCAAGCGTGGTCGTTTTACCTATACCGTGACTTCACTTGCATAGCTGTAGCTCTCACCGTTCATAGGTATTTTCAGGTTAAATGGACTTTTCCTATGTACCCTGTATAGATACCAATGTTACTGTCGAATTAATTTCAATTTTTTAATAAAGATTCATAAAAATCATAATTTTACGTAATATTTGTGTACATATTTTTTACAGTTGGATACTCCGACAGAGATATACAATATAAATGGAACCCAGCAAGAAGTGTAGTGATTGCTTCGGACATGAAACTATCTATGTTTGATGTTACAGATACACCCACTGGAAATTTCAGTGAGAATCGAAGAAAAGGTTAGTATACATTAATTCGTTATAAGAAATATCAAAAGCGTTTTACATACAGGTGTTTGCAAAATAAGTTTATGCACTCTTACATAAATAGAGTATATTTTCTAAGACATGCATGCCATAAAACATGTCTGTAATTGTTTTCTCATTTTTTTGAATACAAAGTTCTAGTGAAAAATCGCTGGTTTTGGTTAAACTGGATCATATAAAATTACAATTATCCAAAATATACTGTCATAGAAATATGCCAAGCATGCCGAAAACATTCCTTACAAGTTGGAAATTATAAAATATTACGTCAAATATTTATATTTCGCTTGAAATAGAAAAAAAATGTCTAAATTCCACCATGTCCGGGTAATTTATGATATATTGTACATATGAATTACGCTGTTTGCTTAAATGTTTTTGTGTTTTATAATTAATTGTGCACACCAAACAGAACAAAACAAAATATATTATGATGCCTCCTTAAAATTTGCTCTTGCTTTTTCAAGTATATATGACGATATATTATTTCTGTGTGTGTATAATTAAGAACACTTTTTAGAGCTTACTTTTTTAAATGTTACATCTCTCCAATTACTTATAAGTATGATATTATCATTTTTAACAAGTATTTAACGTTTGAACTGTAAATTACAACAGATTGTATTGTATTACCTAAACTCTCTGAAAAATAGAGGGAAGATAACAGAGATTAGTTGAACTGTTCTACGTAGTACGATCCAAAATTTCGGGGGCAAGGTGTAAAAAACCTTACCCTGAATAATTCTCAGCACCGAAGCACATCCACTTTCAGAGTAGTCCTCTTGGGTGAAATGCACTTCTTCCAGCGTTGTTATAACTTCCGTACAGCTGAAGCCATTGTTCGTAACCTCCCGTAAGGACTTCTGGGATACTACTTTCACCTTATCTCATGACACAAAACGGCGTCCTTTTAAATGTTTTTTCATTGAAGAGAAAAGATAAAAGTCATACAGGGCTAAGTATGGTGAATAGGGTTGTATGTGGAAACAATTTAGTGCGAGTTTTGGCAAAGAACCCTTTTACTAATTGGGATCAATGTACTGGTGCATTGTCATGCAGAACATACCAGTCGTCACTCTTCCAGAATCGATGCCGCTTAAGACGAATGGATTCCCTCAAACGATGTCTTCGAGAAGTATGTAATCTCAGGAATTTGTGCAAGTGTTTGGCGACGATTTTTCGAACATATTCAGACACCGACGCCACATTTTCCGCGTTCAGTGAAGTCGGAGGTCGTCCAACCTGTTCATTGTCTTCAATGGGTTCTCGTCTCTCATTAAAAAGCCTATGTCATTTGCAAAACTTGGATCTTGCCTTGGTATATGCACCATATACCTTACTAAGAATTTCCTAATTCTCCATTGGCGTTTTACCAAAACGTGCTAAGTGAATTTAATGTTCAACGCTGTTCAAGAAAAGTCATATTTCTTACATCGCAGAGCAGAGATAATTAGCTTCACGTTCTGTTCGGTCACATGACATGGAATAAAACAACCTGGCCAGGTAGGGGAGGATGTGAGAATCCATTTTTTTTCAGTGGTTTAACTTTAGGTACTGGCTTTGTTGTCAGCTTTGGCAACAGTCACCGAATTTTCGGATCGTGCTACGCAATTTTCCAAATTTCAAAAATTCACAAATAGCTTGAGAATTGTTGAAATGGTGACCAGACATTTAAAAAATATTGACACAAATGTCACTAGAAGCCACACACAAATATTTTTTACACTTTATGTAGGATTATTATAGGATGTACAATTTGCAAATACACTCATGTCCATAAATTAAGAATAATGAAGTTCAGGCAAAGAAAGAGACAAAAGCAAAACAAATTTGACTTATTTGTAAAGTCTATTTATTAAACAAAAGGTAAATAGCAAAAAATATGCTATATGTTTGACATTATTAATAAAAATTGCGATTTTTACTCCCTGGAGCAAATTTCAAAAAAGAACCTATTTACAAAAAACAGTATAACATGGTTAGTATGATGGTTAATAGGGGAGAATGTCTCCCGGACGATGCAATACAGGCCTTACAACGCCTACGCTTGCTGAGTATCAAATTATCAATCTGATCTTGGGGAATATTACACCACTCATCAAGCAATGCCCTCCGAAGTTCCGATAGACAGATGGGAGGGGGTTGACGGAATGCAATTCGTCAGCCAAGCATATCCCACACATGCTCTTTTGGATTCATGTCCGGTGAGTAAGCTGGCCAATCCATACCGGTGATATCCTCCGATTGAAGGCATTCGTCTACAATGTTTGCACGGTGAGGACGGGCGCTGTCATCCATAGACAGAAATTCAGCACACATGGCGCCCCGAAAAAAACGTACATGTTGTTTCAGAATGACATCCCGATAGATGTGGCCTGTCATAGTTACACTCTGAACATGAAGGTCAGTTCTGGAACCAAGAATAATTCCTCCCCAAACGAGTCATCCTGCACCACCGTAACGGTGTCGTTCAATGGTGGTAACGGGTACCTGGCGCTCTCCATATGAAAGTCTGGCGAGAATCAGACTGCAAACTAAACCTGGGCTCGTCGGAAAACATCACACAAGACCACTGTTGCGGTGTCCACAATCCTCTTTACTCCAGGTTAATTGCAGGCGACAGTGAGTTGCGGTAAGGGGAACACATCTGACAGGCCTACGAGCATATAGACCAATGTGCCCTAAGCGTCTGTACACGGTCTGCCTTGAAACTGTCGTACCGGTAGCTGAAGAGAGCTGACGAGACAGGTCTGATGCTGTGCTCCGTCTGTTTCTTTTGGCAGTAACTGCCAAATACCGGTCCTCATTCGGCGTTGTAACTCGGGGGCGACCTGTGCTGTAACATCTACTCACATTACCATCATCTTGAAATCGTTGCCAAAGCCTGGAGATGACACTCTGGACGATTCCAAGTTCCTCGGATACTTCCAGCTGGGTACGTCCACATTCCGGTCATCCGATAATTCAACCACGTAAAAAATCATCCAAATGCTTCATTTGTACCATAACTATGCGGTTATTGCACTGAAAGGCTTTTAAAGCGCTTGTGAACAATTTTACTTCTTTGCCACCATTCTTTATATACCCCTCTCTTACACTCTCGTCATGGTGACGTACTATCCGCGCCATCTGGTGGTTTCCTGTAATTTGCATATTCTTCTTCAAGATGTGTGTGATAATTCTACAGGTGAAATTTTTATTTTAGGGTTCAATTTCTGTGTGATTCTGAATTATCCTTAATTCATGGACATGAGTGTAAATTGCGTATGAGCACGCGCGTATTTCCTCAATGTTGATAATGCTCTCAATTTTTTTCAAGAAAAGTAATTAGTTTCAGTATTTTTAAAACTAAAATAAATAAATAAATAAAGTTTTGTATTAACTTTAACTGTGTCATTTTGCTTGTAACTCAGACAAATATTGTATTTTTTCGCTCATATCCGAAACAAGAATATCAGTAAGGGACCGAGGTATGAACTACTAGATAAATGTTTCCTTTTAACCAAAATAAAGATTGCAAGATCTTGTTTTTATGCCAAATAAATAAGATAATTGTCAATTAGGTATAATAACAGGATTGATAAAAGTTGACTGTTTATGAAAGCAGGATTTTGAAGTAATAAAAGAGCTCCTGACAAAAATTCTTATATTTCTAGTACACGTAAGGTGGTAAAGATGACACCTGAGTTGGCATCGCACTCTCTAAATTTTCTCACCACACCCATTTGAAAATACTCTCGATAGATTTAACATGCGTTAACCGCATAACACGTAGGGTCTGCATAATGTATGAATGATATGTATTGCTGCTTGCTTTTTTCTGTTATCTGTAGGAGTCTCTTCAAAAGGAGGAAGGAGAAAATAAATTACTTTCAAACTAAAGGTCTAAAAATACAAATTTTCGGAATTAGTTAATTGAATTGGATCTAATTGAATTATTTTTAGTTTAAGTGTTATATTAAAGGCTGTCATTCAAACTTTCAAAGTATAACTTGAAAGTATTTTTGCTTAAGAATGATTGACTGTCCATTAAATTTTGTAACGAAGGCTATTGCTTCGTTTGACACCAATAGAAATTAATTTCCGGGTTTGAAAAATTCTGAAATATTTTGGTAATGAAACTTTGAGAAGTGAAACATTTATGGTAAAATTTAAGAGGTTTTCCTCAGTTCTTAATTTTTAATTAGTTCCTACAATAGTGGAACCCAAAAACGCAAATGTTTGCTTTTCGTAAGAGGGTAAGAGGGGGGTAAGAGCCTCTGCATGCTATGAAGAGTTTTCGATATATTTTGGAAAAACATTTATGTTAACTCTTTTTTCCAAATGGTTGATAGCTTTCTGTGTATGTTCCTCTGAAGAATAATCCAAATAATCAGCAGATAATATTGTATCTGTATCCAGATGTCATCCATCCTTTCATAAAAAAGTTTCTATTGTTTGTATTATCCATTATTTCAAAAATAGCTGTTTTGAAAGCAAAATCATTGCAAGCAGTAGAGCACAAATTTTAAGGAACGAAAAAAATCAATGATTTCGTCGAAGAAAAAATCCCGTCTTTACCACGTATAAAAGGCCGGATGACAAGCTTTTCAGTACCATAGTCAAACTGTGTGTCACTTTTTAAAAACAATAAGAATAAATAACATCACCATAAGAATTCAAAGTACGCGAAAATCAAAAAAAAAAAAGAAAGAAAGAAAAGAAAATACACTAATGTCCGCGTAAAGCGTACGGGTAAACTAGTTTCAGCCAAGTTTCAGTAGTCTGTACGATGTACGGGCAAACCATTTAAGCAGTTAAACTGCGAAGTTCGTTGTTACATTTTGCAACAAGTTTGTTGGTTCAAAATCCCTCTTGCAGCTGAACAGTGCGACGTTAATATTCACTCACTCACTCGGAACAAAGTTGCAAATACGTTAGAGTGTCATCAAACACCATTTGAATTTTACATTTTTGCCTCTTCAGAACAGGCTTTTTAGGAAAAATTTTCCAATTAAAGGGTTGTTTGTTTACATTTTGCTTATAAAAAAATAGGAAACCTACTTCGATTTTTGAGCTAAATATCAAATTGAAAAATATAAAAGAGTAGGGACACTGATATTTTTTATACACAATATCTAACTTTTCCTTTAGAAGAACATAACATTATCTAGATTATAGTTTTGACGGCGGAAGTTTCTCTTTAATGCTATTTTAATACTTGCTATTAAAAGTAACTGCCAATTAAGAATCGAAAGAAAAAAAACTAACTTCAAAATTACGAAGAGTGAAACTACCGATGTGGTTAATTATTGTAGATTTAGGTGTTTGTAGATAACCAGAAAAAATACTTATCGCTTAAAAAAACGTGTTTATTAATATCTTCGTAATCCAGCTTCCTTAATAAAGGATAGGAAAAAACTTTTTCATCAAGTCTATTAAATATATCGCAAGGAAGTTTACCCGAAATGAAAGCTTAATAATAGAAGTGTAATACTTGTGGTAATTATTATAAGATTCGTTTATACAATTTTTTACAGAAGATATCTCTTGCAGTGTATTACGAGATTTTCTGTAACCATAAACATTAAAACTGTAAACTTCTTATATATTTTCACTAAACATTTGAATAGAATATAAACAACAATCTATGGATACCTAAAATCCAAAAAGAAATTATCTTTTGCGAAACATATTATTATAAACAATTCTTGCCGTTTGAAATTAGCACTATTACTTTCAAAAGTTATTACAACGTTGAAAAAAGGACATTTTGTTAACTCCGCTTTTCTCAAACTGTGAGGCGCGCCCCCTTAGGGGGGCGCGAGCATATTTGGAAGTTGAAGAAAAAGATTATTTAAAAAAAATTAATATGCTCGTAGTATAAACAAACAAAATACATTCTGATATACTAAAAATTAAAATACACAATTACACTGATATAAAAGTATCAGTATTGAGCAATGTATTTTATAATAATTTAATCATACTAAATTAAGAACAAATTTAATATTTACCAGTTACCCTATAGGCTTGTCATATATAAAACTGTATACAAAAATTAACACTTATCTCGATAATTTGTATGGTTTATAATTAATCTCTTAAATGCGGATTAAAAATTACTCGATTCGCTCCCCAATGCCACCGTTTAACACGTAGGCGAGCGTATGTGGTATATGTGGGGGGGGGGGGGTAGAAAGGAATAAATAAGCAAGTTCTCTGAAATAAGTAAATTTGTTGTAAATACTGTCAAGTTCCTTTAATGCATTCCAGCACCTTCGGAATAATTTTATAGATAGCAGTGCACAGAAAAGACCGTATTTCGGAAAGACATATATATACGTCTTGATTGGCACTCTGGGGCAATTGACGCTCTGGCTGATAAAGACGTTTATTTACGCCGGTGTTCTATAAAAGGTTGAAGTCGTGTTGTAGCTTTAGTATATTATTATTAACTTCAAAAGTATATTATTATTGAATTCATGCAATGTTATTGTTGCGATGAAAATTATGATTGAATATTGGGTCGCAAATATTGAAAGTTTGAGAAGCACTGTGTTAACTATGTAAATCTGTACTATATATTTTTGATTATATTAAATACCACCACCATTATAAAATATGCTACCAATGGGAGACGAAGATCCATATTCGATTGCATCAATTGTGTCTGGAAATAAAAATGCCCCGCTTGTTTAAATGTTACTGAATATATATATATATATATATATATATATATATATATAGCATGGCTAATTTTAGCAATGACGGAATATGTAATGAAATGTTGCTTCAACTTTTGAGAAACTGAAAATGAAGCAAAATTGAATTTTTCGAGTTTTAAAACGTTTCTTAGGTTCTGATAGTTTGAAAGGACTTGTTTAAAATTCAAAGAGTTTCCTCCAGCCCTGCCGATCAAATAGAGTTAAGCTGCAACCATAACATTTCGAGACCGTTTCTTTGTCAATTGATTAGTATATCATTGATTTTTCCGTTAAACGATAGGGAAGTGGCTTAAAAGAAAGTTTCTTAACTGGTATAACGTCACTTGATACTGTATTCCTTAATGGAATTTTTAACTTAAGGAACAAATGAGCCTTTTAATAATTAAGAACAAATCTGTGAAACTTTTGGAAGATTCGGTGCCATTTTTGGGACTAATTGTACATTCCGGTGAGAAGTTTGGAGAGCCTATATGAAGTTTTTATTTCGTTCGAGAGAGAAAGGCTTTTATTATGTAAAACCTTTCACAACCTAAATTCATAAGGTTCTGGTATATAGTTGATAAACTTAATATAGAACAAAATTATTATTTTATTTTTGAATTATTAGCTGATTAAAATTTAAGTGTATTATAAAAATTATTATACTTAAAAATTAGATACTTATATACTATTGCAACCATATTGGTGACATTAACATTCTATCGCAACAATATTTGGCGACATTGGTAACGGACTCGTGGCTGGCGTACCATAAGTTAAAACCAGTACCACTGAAGACCCGCCGTGCAGAGGAAACCGACGCACGTTAAAAATGTCGAGGCTCAAATGTCCTACACTTGGTGTGGTGTGGTAAATAAGAGGGGAAGGGTGCCAACTCAGGTGTTGCCCTCGTGACTTGACCACGGTTCAAAATTACGAGATCCATTGCCAAAAGCCCGAGTTTAGCTGAATAGTGTGACGTTAATATTTACTCACTCAATTGACGACATTGAATGAAACAACCACCCGAATTTTAAAAACTGATTACGCACTGACAGAAATATGGAGTGTGTATTCGAAAACATTAAAAAATAATAAGTAATATAAATAAATAATAATAAATAAAAGAAAAAGAATAATAATGTTTATTATATCCTTTCATTATTTATATTTATTTTTATTATTAATTTTATATATTATTAATTCGTTACTTTTTTATTATAAGAATAAACATAATAATATAAAATAAAATAATATAATAACAAATACATATAATAATATTATCATTAAATTTTGTTATTTAAGAATTCAGTAAATTCCGTATTCGCATTTTAGCATACAATTTTGCCAAATCAAAGAAAAGTTATGCTTAGAATGACGACTAGCAAAGTACATGGTTGCCAATTTGGTGCGTTATCCTGAAAGTTGGCATGGTTGCTATAGTGCCTAAGAACTAAAAATTATTCTTAAAATTATATTTGTATATATATATATATATATATATATGTTCAATTGTGATTAATTTTTCATTATATATAATTATTTAAAAACATTTCACTTTTTTAAATTATTAATAAAGCTAAGCTTATTATTTAAAAAAAACATTCATAAACATTAGTTTTATTGCTTAGTTTAATAGAATTTGTTTTAAAAGTAATTATTTTAAAGAGCTGTAAGTAAAATCATTGTTTGTATATTTTTAAACCGAGATAAGTGCATTGAATATAATAAAAACTATATGACAATAAATATCGAAATAAAAATATTTTAAATATCAAAATATTTAATACATGCCATTTAAGTTTTTAATACATATTTAGATTTTGTGTTTTAATCACATATGATGTTATAATTTCAAAAATAAGTTTAAGGAAACTAAAACTTCAAGCAATATTAAAAATAAAAACTATCCCACTTCCGAAAAAATATCTAAAATATTTAAATGAGCAATAATTCATTATATAAATATTGGTTAGCTGTTAGAACGTTCTATCAATTGAGTAACAAATAAAAATATGCATATGTAGTTTTAATTAAGGCATAAGATTTATAAATGCATCAGAAAATTTCAGCAACACATGATTATTCAAATAAGACTTTGAATGTCACTTTTACTATTGCTACTTATTACTGCCACATTTATTTAAATTATTATATCATTTAATTACTTCAACATTGATATACATATCATTAATCACATTAACGTAAAATTATTATAGTAAGTTATAAAATCATTAGAGAAATTTTCTGAAACCACGAGTAGTATAAGTATGCATAATTTCTAAAAAGAAAGGAAAAATCTGCATTGTTGTTGACTATGTAATAATTGATTCTTTATAATATTAGGGCTGGGTAAACTGTAGGCAAACATTCTTACAGTCTAAAAGTACTAAAGCAACAGCATTCAAGTGATAAATTTGAATTGCTTTAAATGTCGTTTAAAAACAGGAATAATTTAAGAAATGATGAATGGTTAAAGAAGCACGTGAATTGTCCACATTAGAAATTATAAATTAAAATGATAAAAAATAAGTAATATCGTTGTATTTATAATTGTTTATATATATTGACAGTGAGTGAGTGAGTGAATATTAACGTCCCACTGTTCAGCTACACGAAGGGCTTTGGGGACGGTCCGCGTAATTTTGAACCATGGTCGTGACGCGGACGACACCTGAGCTGGCACCCCCTCTCCTAACTACCACACCACACCAAAGGGAGGACGTTTGAGCTCTCGACAGATTTTACGTGCATCGCTCCCCTACACGGCGGGTCTTCAATGGTACTGGGATCGAACTCATGAGATGCTAGCCACGATCCGATGCCTGGACCACTTGGCAACCGCGGCCACATATATATTCACAGACAGTAATGGTTGAATAAATGCCATATTCAAGAATATAGTATGTAAAATTCGCAATAAATTCTGATAAATTTCCTTCCAATCTATAATTTTAATGCTGTGTCTTGTATGCTTATGATGAAGGGGGGGGGGGAGTAATATTTCAATACCTCAGAAAGCACCTTTTCAGATTTGGTTTTGCTGATTCTCCAACGTGCCCACTTTGTTCTAATGGAGATATGTGTGGAGACCACCTTTACTCTTGTCCTGGACTTACCACCGTAGTAGCTGTTAATGCTGCTAACAAATTCTCTTTTTACGTGTGTGTCTCACAACTGTATTGGACTGCCCGACATAGACTGATGGCGGTCATGCCTAGGTCTGGCGTAGGTTTAAAAAAAATCCTTTAATTTCATAGTTAGAAATCCAGATAACACATATTTTGCAATATTTTATATATATATATATCCATCTACGATACAAATATTTTTAATGCTGCATGATTATGGTTCAGATTACAAACTAAAACTGTACACAATTTTATAAAAAAAAATGGAAAAGATATATATATATAAACCGAGTAATATATAAATATATATACATATATATTAATATATATATATATTAATATATGTATATATATATTAATTTATGATATACATATATATATATATATATATTACAAAAATATACAAAAAATAGTTATATACCTAAGATAACTATAGTCATGAAAGAATAGATTTAACCACAGAAATACTAGAGCAAACTCCTGGCCTTAGGAACCAGGATTGCAGGTTTAAACATTGTTTTTCCGGCTAGCCAACCTTCACCTGAATTTGCCAATACTCTAGGCCATAGGGAAAGCAAGAAATTCCTAGAGAAGTTTAGCTATTATTTTAAATAAAACCATAATCTATTAATGTAAAACGCGATAATATTATAGCTTGTAATAATTACTAAAATATTTTAAAATCAAGGTTAAAACTATCAGATAAAGACTTACCATGTGAGTACTACAACACCTATTTCCGGGCTATGAACAATAACAGTAACGCATAAAATTATTTAGTTTTGATATACTAACATTAATACTATATATATACACATTTAAAAACTCTATATTTTGTTTTAAAATTTATAGAAAATAAAAGTATCACCCAGACATATATAATTAATTTTAAATAAAATATTATATTGTTAATTTACTTAGCTAGAGGTGCCATCTGTCGATAAACTGAAAAACTAATAACTTTTTTCATTTAACAGTTAGGTAATTTTTTATAAATTTAGGAGGGTATCCAATGTTCCATACAATGTTTAATAAAGTTATTAAGATTTAAATATATATTAAATTTATCTCTAGCTAATACGTTATTACGATAAACATAATTGAAAGTAATATTTCTACATATTGATATAGATAGGTTGGAATTCCAGTAAGGCACTTTAAGAATGTTAAATTTAAAATCATCTCTTTTATCATAAATATTGCTATGTAATTTATAGTCCTTAATACACAATGATTCATCCAAGTAATTAGTTTTAACTGGATTACTATTAATTTTATTTAGCTTTAAATAATATATATATATATACGTTCCATATTACAATAGAAATCTTTTATCTTAACCAGTCTACTCAGCTTTTAATGTCTTCAACTAAAGAGCTGCACATGAACTTTTTAGAGTATTCAAGATAATAAAAACTTGTTCAATACATAAAAAGTATATTTTAGCTTTTTAACCCTTTTCAAATGTAAGTGTGATATTTAGTTCTAAAAGAGTTGTAGGACTGACTGAATTTAAATTCAATACTTTATACTGAGTCATAAAGATTTTGTAACCCTTTTTGAGTCTAGCCACCATTTCTTTCTTAAGTGCTTAGAGTTTGGAGTTTTATGTATTTTACTTCATGATCAAGAGTGAAATTGTGTGATTATTTCGAGATTCATTTCTTAAAACACAAACCAAGTCCCCTTCATCTCTCTCTTTCTTTTTAAATATGAAATGGATGCTTTCGCACTGCAACAATTCAATTTATAGGCACAATGAAAACTTTTATTTTCTCTAAGTCTGTAAACTTTACAGGAACCTTACATAAAATTCACGGAGTATTTAAGGATTTGTACATTGTATTACTATTTTAAACTGGATTTTTCTACACCTACGAAAATTATTAGGTAAAGAATTTGAATTCTAAGTGCCTTTATTTAGTATTTTTAGTAAAAACTTTGCTTCAAATATAATTAATAATAGTTTATTTAGAGTTTAATTTTAATCTTTTTTCATTTTATATATTTCAAAATATATGAAATGCAAACATGAAATAAAATTGCAGTTATATTTGTTTTTATATTGCTTTTTAAATATATTTTGCTAACTTTATATACGTCAGATGTACATTTCTGAAAAAATAAACTTTGAGTTTTATTCTATTTTACGATAACGGTAAATAAATCCATTTTCCAATTAAAATGATTAAAATGTTTCATGCACAGAAAAAATAAAATTAATCTTTAGCTTAAGAATCAATTTTGCATGAAACTTTGCCAGATTCTTAATTAAATCGCGATGTGTTTATAAAAATAGCCATAAATTGGAAAATTAAAAACATTCTCTGTCAAAATACTAGTAGTTTTTGGTAATTTATCACCGTACAATTCAAAGCGACTTACTGTACAAGTAAATCTTTTTCTCAAGTTAAAATAACTGTAAAATAGCCATTTACAGGGCTTTTGATGATAAATTTTGCAGGCTCTTTTTCTGTGCTGATGGTAAGTTTTCATCTGAAGAGACACATGGGATACTTCATCATCGAAGTGTATGCTCCTTGCACTATGCTTGTCGTACTTTCATGGGTTGCATTCTGGATCAATCGAGAAGCAACAGCTGATCGCGTTGCTCTTGGTAAGTGAACATACCTTATTGAAAGTAATATTTTGTTTTCTACTATTGAATTGATGAATAAATTATCAAATTTAGTGAAGACATTAAAGAAAATTCCTATCATCAAGGACAACATAGATAAGGATAAATCTAAGTGACTTTAGAATTATTATTTTTTTGTAGAAATTCTTTTAAAAAAATTAGAATTTTTTTAATTGAAGAAATTTTTCTATACCTGATATATGATATTTCGTCCATTAGTAATTAAAGAAGCTTGTGTGTGTCATGTCTTAAATTGCAGTTCACCATTGTTTCTTAAACTTTCCTAGTTTTGTCACTGTAATATTTGAAATAACATAATTCAAGATTGAAATAATTTTCATACATGATGATAACTGCTTCAAATAATACTTCATTGTCAAACAATTATTGTTTCAGTATGAATGAATTATATCTTGCGTTGCATCGAAAACTAGCTGTTTATTTGAATCAAAAATTTTCTAATACGTTAAATACTCTACTGACTGCAAATTTGCTTAAATTAGGAAATATATTCCAAATAATTAATACTAATTTCAGAAAATAGTGTTTTTAAGTGTATTAAATATAAATGAATTACCAGCGAGGGTATGGAAAGTTAAAATCTGAACAATTAATCTATTTCCAAAAATAAAGAATAATTTCATTGTTAAAAACTAATTTATTTATAAATACGACAAAAATATTAAAAGATAAAATGCTATAAAATTTGTGATTTATTTAAACACGACTTTATTAAAATATTTGAAGAATGCATAGCTTAGAGTCGTAATTAATCGAAGGTTTTCGTTTAGTGAATTTTTAAAAGCGAAAGAACAGAAATTTAGGTTATGAAAGCATTACACAAAAATTATAAATTATGGTTAAAAGGAAAAAGTAATTATTTTAAAAACTTTGGAATGCAAACTTGAAAGAAATTTATTGAAACACAAGAAGGAAATTAGTTATTGCACCATTTCATTTTAAGTACAATGAATTTTTAATGATCTTATTCAATAGAAAAGAAATTATAATAGTAATATGTGAAATAGGTGGTTCATTTTGGAAAAAAGAATCAAAATGTTCTTGTAATTGGAGATACTTTTAGGCTAAAATACTTTAAGGTTAAAGAAGGTTAAAATAATATGTACTTAACAAAGTATTAAAAACTTTCAGTTAAAGGAAGATAAGGTTTCTTAAACTTAAGTATAACTCAATACCTAAAGTGTGTAAACAAATATTAAAAAATATCCTGACCAAAATCGATGAAATTGTGTTACAAAGTAAACATTTGAAAATTTCAAAACTAAGAGTAAAAGTTTTGTTCATCTTTAGTAAATGTTTTACTGTTTAGTATTTTATCTAATTACTTATATCGTTGAAACTCATTTGTTTTAAATTACTCAAGTTTTTTCTTTAATTACCATACAGAACAGATAAATAAAGCAATTTCAATGATTATGATAATTTATAAATATGAGTGGATTAAGTAAGAATTCTTTATGAGTAAACAAAAAAAAAAGGAAATTAAATCAAAATATGGAATGTAGCTCAACTAAGGTCATTGTGTGCGAAATTAATAAGTATTAGCTAAAATCTTTAAACTCTGAAGCAATTAATTAGTTTTCATAATTATAGGGAAATTGAATGTTAATTCAATTACTAACCCTTAATAAATAATATGTAATTATTTCTTATTATTACATCAATAACTTATATATAAAATTACGATATTGTTAGCTATAATTAACAACTATCTATTAATTTAATTAATTAATTTAATAAGGTCTTAAGGAATATCAATACACAGAGATAAAAAAATATACAAGCAATTTTTTTACATTGTTCTGAAAATTAAATTAAATTGTACTTTGTAGGTCTAAGTTTTTTTTTTAAATTAAAAAAAAATATTTGAAAAATGCTGTGTTAAAGAATTATTGAAAATGGAGTATAATTTTTAAAAAATAGAGAGCGAGAGAGATTTCTTACTCAAATATTCTAACAAAATAGTTTTGCTAAATTATCCTTGTTTTTGTTTTATTGAATACTTCAATATCTCATATAGCATTGTTAAATTGATGAATTAAACTACTTAATTCATTTTAAATGTTTATATTGTGAAAATATTAAAATATATAATCTTGCGATGAACGATGAACAATCGGACTCAGCATTTTCTTTGGTTTTGTGCAGATAATTATTTAAAAAAAGAGTTTTTTCAGAGACTAGTATTATATATTATTATTCAACTTCATGTAAATTAATATAATAGCACATTCTTTTTAAGATTAAACTGGTGTACTGTTATAATCACTGACTGAAACTCTATTCCTCCTTCTATAACAACTTAAGATGGATGCATTGCATAAAGAAACATAATATATTTTAAGGGATAATTTGACCCCTGTTATAACTATAAACTTAGATTTGACAGAAGTATATAGATATAGGTATGAATGAAAATAAAAGGAAAATTGTTTTGGTTCTGAATTCACATTTTAGTTATTGATCGATCTGTGCACCGTTTCAGTGTTAAGCCATTGATAAGCATACTTTTTGTAGAAATATGTAAAGCACCATGTGAGTGTAAGTTTTTATTTGAGATAACTTTAATCCACACATGAATTTAGTCAATAATTTTTGGATGTTTAAATCACTGAAAATATATAGGATAACAAGTAATTCTTAATTAAATGTTGGATTTTTCTACAATTACTGATTTATTGAAGATAAGGAAAAATAAAATTATATGAGTAGATGATGAAAACACTTGCTTATTGTAAAAAAAAAAGGATTTGTTTCCTTCTATTCACAAAGGTTTATGCGTGGGATGCAAAATATTCCAATTTGATACATAATTTTTAGGAATAATTAATCGAATAATCCATTGTAATGTTTGAGTAATAGGGAGAATCACAGAAAACTAATAGCATTTAAAGAACGAATTCTTCAAAATATGCATTAAGGTCTAAGTAACTTGTCCGATAGAGTCCTTTCAGTAGTCAGGATAGCAAAGGTTATTTTTTAAGCTACATTTTTTGGAAGCTTGAAGTCTCTTCATATAATGGCATGGGAGGACTAGACTGACAAGAAAGTAGGTTACTATTACTGGGCAATATTTAACTATAACTAGAAAACAGTCTTCCACAAGTCTGAAAAAACATTCTAAGCATATGCACCCAATTTTAAAAATTGCTAGTTACTCTAATGTGGGTATTTATTACAACTACCTTAACTAATAAAATATTTTAAAAATTGATAATTAAATGACAGAAGCTAAAAACTTTAAAAAATAGATTAAATGTAAGATGTTTTGTTTAATTAGTATATACTTTGTATTTTTATAGGGGTGACTACAGTCTTAACTATGACATTTCTTGGTCTGGAATGCCGAAACAATCTGCCCAAAGTACCCTACTGTACTGCTTTGGACTATTATGTTGCTATAAGTTTCGGTTTCATATTTGCTACCATTATCCAATTCGCTATTGTCCATCATTACACAAAAGTAGGAAGTGGTGAATATTATTTCCCACCCACGCCACCGGAATATTCCGGAAACGAAGAGGAAAAGCCAAAATCTCAGAAACCAGATGTTACTTTCGGCTCCTCTGATGCTAACAAGGTGAGAAAAATTTGTCTTCTTTCATATCAGAACTCATTTAACCCTTTTATTTGCATTGTTCCATTTAGGGTACAATTCAGGAGTCCAACTTACCGCATTTAAAGCTTCGATATACGCTGTTTTTATTTTTGGAATGTTCTTGATTTATTTAAGGTATCCGAACACGTTGAAAATGACCAAATTTAGTCGAGACACATATTTTTGTTTTTTATTTTAGTGAATAGAGCTATCTTTTGACTTTACGAAACATACTTTGTTTGGTTTTTACACTACCAAGAGGCCAAATTACAATCAATTTTATAAATTTAGAAAAACCGGAAGCCTGTTTTTGATCTACCAGAAGTGGGTATTTAAATTGCTCAAAATCTATCATGGCGAGTCTGATAACTCAAAATATTACGAATGTATTTCTATAAAACTTTTTGGATCTGATATTTTTGTTATTTTCTAGAGAATGTACTAAAATATTTTTTATTGTAGGAATGCTTTTTGAGTTATGGCTTGTTATTTAAATAATGGTCTCATAAAAATGTAACATTTCTTATAATGTTTACTCAATAAGCTCTATAATTTTTAAATTTTAATGAAAAATTAAAAGTTTAGTAAACTTTCTGGATAAATGCATCTAATTTGTTTTAGTAATACTTTTACTAATATATGTTTATTACTTTTTTCTCTAACTGCTTTCAAGTTTTTCAAAAATATTGCTAAAATTTCACTTATAATTGTGATTTTTGTAAAATTCAGGTAATTTATTTTAAATTTTAATAGTTTAATAGTAATATTTATTGGTATTGAGTCCTAAAAGAGCATTTATAATGCTTTAGTATGCTATTTTGTTAAAAAGTACTCCGAACGTGTTCGGATACCTTAAAAGTAGAACAAAATTATTTTGATTAAAAAAAAGGCAAAGAAGAGAGATTAATCGCATCAAAGAGCTTTATCTTAATCACAATGTTGGAATTTTACAGTAGGTACCTAAACGGCTTATAAAAACATAAACCAAACATGCATTTAACGTGACATCTATCAGCAAGGATTTTAAGATATATTTCAGATTTCATTTGACGAAGTTATATTTTATATGCTTACTTTTAAAAGTTTTGTTAATACTTTGTATTTTTATGATTATTTTAACTTACTAATTTATTGATACAGAATTATCGGTAGAAAATCCTCAAAGACAGTATTTTTTTAAAGTTTCTTTTGTATTTCAAAATTTCTGATAACTTGATAAAAAATAGTGTGGAGCAGATAATATCTATACGACATTCTTGGATAAGCTTGGTGGTTGCCATATTTTACGAAGGTTCCTAAGTTTTCATAATTTTTTGAAAAGAAAAGGGTTTCAGATCTAAATTTTTTAAACAGTATAAAAGAAAGAAAAGAAGAAAATAATGGAAATGACAAAAATGAAGATTCAGAAATAGAAAAAGTTCAGTAGGTATCCCAGAACCTTATCTCTCGGGTATGCAAATGACAACCAATATCGTGAAGAAAAAAGGAAAGATAACTCATGCAGCTAGGAGTCTTAAATATAGTACTTACCGTAAGAAGGTAAGCCCTCAAGCAGCGTATACGGCATCATCTTTAATGTATACACGTTTACAAAACTCATACAACCTTCCTAGTTTTTCCGGAGTTATATAAAATCAACTAGTAGACATAAAATATGCATGTAGCAGAAGCAAAATATAGTACTTAAAAGATGAAAAAAAATTGTTGTGCTAAGAAAAATGAGTAAAATGCATGCAGTATGAAAGAAGCAAAAAAAGGTATATTAATAAGATTGTATTGATATGAAATAATGTCAAGAAGAATAACAAACCAAATTCTCTCTTAGTAAAGGAAATTACCTCCCTTAACTGCAATGGTTATGCGGCACCTACTGTTTATATTTAACACCAGATTAACGAACATTTATTGAAGTAACCATTCCTCAATCAACCTCTATGTCAGTTGTTTGGTGTTTTTTGGTGGAGACAATCATAAATATCACCAAGCGTCTATCCAGAGCATCCCAAACAGATCAATGAGATTAAATTCAACGAAGCATGTGTTGATCCAATGCATTCTACTATAATGTCTTCCTTTTCTAAAAGATTCTGAACAACACAGATTTACATGACCGTACGATGTTACCTGTTATTATAAATAGCATCATACTGTCATATAAATCTGTTCAGAAGTTTCTAGAAATGAAAGACATACGTTTGACTAAACTTTGTCGTTATAGACTACTTGAGCCTCGGAAGAAATCAGAGTGGGATAACTTCATCACAGTAACAATTTCCGGGAAGTGAACCTCTATCAAAATTCTGCTGCTTCGTCTGTCCGATCATCATAGTGCCTCCTCACACATACACGCCAGGACCATATTAACATTCTCTTTCCCTGATGCTCCAGGTTCTACCCATAACTGGAGCAGAGGATTATTTGCCAGACTGAATCGACTCACATTGGTTAAGAGGGCATACCTCCATTGTTGAGGTGTCCAATCTTTGTGTTTTGCACGTCAATGTAATGGGTGTGGCTGATAGACTGCTATGAATAGCATGCAGTGCACAGGACATTGAGATAGCAATGTCTCCTTTATGAATGCGTCTGGTCACTGTAAACCAGAATTCCTGTTGCCGTATACAGCTGCTTAACAATGATCCCCACTATCAGGTTTCAAACTGTTTTCACCTGTAGGTGGAATGCTTTCCAAGCTCGCAATACAATCCTTTTTATCAATTCCAAACTCTAGGCCAACATTCATCAAACTATACCCTTATCATCAAGCACTTCGTTCATTTTATCTTATGTTAAAGGCATTCTGATTGTTTAATGTAGCCATATTAGTAGAACGATCTCTCTTTCATTTGTGAAGAATGTCTGGTAGTTCACATTTCTTTTTTCTTTTTAAGTTACCTTGAGCTGAGTCAACGCTTTCTTCGTACCATCATAAACCTCTGACGTTTTTTTCTGAAGCTTTCAGATGCATTACCTTTCTACAGAGTTGAAGTTTTATAGAAATGATAGAAAATATAAGTTCTGCTGTACAATTTCAAAGCAGTATACTGAAAAATAGCTTCATTGCTTAAGAGATGTTTGCACACTAGTGTATTTGTTATGAATATTTATAATTCTATTGATATATTAGGAATTTTGTTTGGTGTTATGGACTAAAGTTAGCAAATGCCTTAATTCTATGAATAGCGAATGTATGCAAAGTGGCTAGTTAGCATTTCAATTGTAATAGGTGGTAAAATTTGGGGGGGGGGGGAATATTTTTGGAAGATGTTGTACGACAAGGGAACTTGGTACTGAGATAACCATTGTTGATAATTTTATCTTATTAAGTTTTAGTGATTTTGGGTTAAATTTTATAAACAATAGCTTTCCTTATGATATGCGAATAAAAAAATAAACCGAACCCTATCAATACATACAGTTCTGACTGTAAAGAAACAGCTGTTTGTATTGAAAGAGACACAGCTGTATTTATTGAAAAAAGTGAAGACCGGAATTTAGTTTAAAGTGAAACTATTTTCAAAATTTTTAAGATTTACAAGAAAAATTCAAACATTTTGTAAAGCTTCTTTTTTTTTCTCTGTAAATACTCTACAATTCTCCATAATAGCCATAATGTATAATTTGCAGTAGGACCTCAATTGTAAGAAAACCCAGGCATTTTAGTATTTATTAATATTTTCTTCGTTGAGAGGACACCCATTAAATAGTTACAAGAAGAAGCACGCATTAGGTACATTTAACAGTTTCTTTCGTTTTGAATTTTAAAAAAAACAACCTAGTGTCGAAATTACTATGCACGATAAAGGTAGAAGATGGAAAAAGCTTGGATAGGACTGACTTTGGAAGGTGCTGGGATTATGAAATGTTGCAATGTACATTCTATTATTCACTATTCATTACTCACTTATCAATTATCATCACTCTGTTATTTATATTGAAGAAGAAGAATTTTATTTTGATTCTAAACTCGTCTAACCAAAATTAAGTCTTTTTTCATTTTTTCGAAAATTCAAACTCCTTGTGGCAATACCATATTTTAAAATTATTATTTTTTATATAATTAATTTTTTCCTAATCTTCCTATCATAGAAAATTTTTTAGCTTAGGTAATTTTCGATAAATAATAATTTTTTCCCTACCTATAACCATGATCCACCCTAGTGTAAAATCGTCAATTGATATATTGTTAATTTATGATAATGTAATTAAAATATTTTCTGTCTTTGAAATAAACAACCAAAAATAAGTTCCAATATGAGTTTTCCAATCATGAAACATTTTACTTAAAATTAGTTAAAAATGATTTAAATATTCTATGTTCCAAATGGTTTTGAGTTTCATTAAAATTTCCAGAAATATTTATGGTAAACTAATAGAAGGCATTGTACCAGATTATTTTGTGTAAATGATTGGCAATGGTTTTCGCTTTTCTTAAAATAACGTAATAAATGGGTCGGTAATTTAAATTTATAAACCAGTATATGGCCCCTTAACTCAAAATTCTTTTACAAATATTTCCTGAGATATTGAAAAAACTGGATAAAATTATGTATTTTGAAGTTCTAAAATGAGCGTAGATTCTAAATATGTAAGAAAAATTAAGTATTTTTTTAATAGTTTATTTCTGGTACAGTACACACAATCACAGTTTTCTCCACAACTACATGCAATAATTTATATTTTTATATAACTATAATTTTTTTTCAAATATTTTACATTTTTAAAACTGGAAACACGAAATTACTTATCGGTCTATGTAAACATCTCTGAAAAGTATAAAGTAGAAAATTTCTTGTTATCAAACAGATGCGATATATTCTTTAAACTACAGGAATGTATTTTGAAGCCTAAGATACTATTCATGAAATTTTTCTGAAATTTTATGTATGAGTTGTGTGTGTTGTGACTGGCTAGTTCAAACAAATAAATATAAAATAAACGAAAAAAATTAGGCTCCATAATCGGAAAGCCTTTTTTTTTAGAAGTTAATTAGTTATATGTATTTCCCTGTAAGAGCGTCATATAATTCAGTTTATTTCAATATACATATTATGTGGGATACCAATTTTATATCTAGCTTCGATGAAAACAACAAAAAATATTTAGGGTAGCGTGTTTTTCTTTGTTTTTTTATTTATGGTTGTACTGTTTAGCTCAAAAGAAAATATCTTATTTAAAAAATAATCTAAAATGGTTGTAGTATTAAGAAGTAATTACATTTTATATAGCATTGGAATTATTCAGTCTCAAATAGAAAAACAAGTTTTTGAAATGATTTAATTAAATCACTTAAAATTGCTTCGGAGTTTTCATTAGTTCGCTTCATTAGTTTTTGTTAAAAATTTAATCAGTTTTAAGAGTGTATTTATCTAACTTAGGTTACATAAAAATTACCAGTTTCAATACGAGTTCGCTGTTTTGTAATATATGTACCTGTGAGTTTACAGAAGCACGTCTTAAATACTTAGAAATAATTGATAGCTATGCAATTTTTTGCTTTGGTATCGTAGATGATTTCCGAGGCAGAAAAAATGGTAGACTCCTACTAAGATGAATAGTGAACTAAATTACTCTGCTTTCTATTCTTAGAGAAGCTAGGATTCTATTTTGACAAGGGAATCATTTTTTCATTTGAGAAGTTGATACAAATATGAATGCTTTTTTTAAATATTAGGCGAACACACAATCTTAAATATAGTTATTACTTAGGAAAAACTAATATATATGGTATCGCGAAGGAACAACCAAATGCATCAACAAATGAATATTTAGACACGATCACCTTTACCCAGAAAATCTATTGATTTTAGAAGAAGCGAACAAAATGTTTAAGTAATTCTATATCTTTAATTATTCGAACAATACTGAAAATCGGAATCCAATGCCTATAAAGTATCGATAATCTCAAACTTATCCGATCTCTCAAACAATTGTACTCACTTTTGTGATTTATTTCTTCTTTTTTCTTTTGTTTGAATATGCTCTGCTTTCTATGTTTAAATAGGTAACAATCTTTTGCACTGAGGGTTCCACTCAGGCCACGGAACAACAAAGTGGACCCACATCGGTCATATCAATTGAACCTGACGAACCGGAAACAGCACCTCCAGAACCTGCCACGGAATCTCCTCAGCAAATTCGCCATCGCATTGGTCGTCAGGTTGTAAAGCAAATTGCAACTTCATCCTATGAAAGGCGAAAATCATATCTTCATCGACGAGGATCTGTACCTCATTTTCAGCTGAATAGTGTTAGCAAGGTGGACAAGGTGTCCAGAGTCTTGTTTCCAGTTGTGTTTTTATTCATCAATTTGATTTATTGGAGCACGTATCTCGGAGATACCAGTTAACCCCTCGCAGAAGATATTGTCCATCAGTCTCATGGCTGTCTTATGGCTTTAAGGAGTTTAAAAGTCAAGAACTTAAATAGAGGCATTTCGGTATCAAAAATAATGTCAAAAAAGGATTTGGGGTGGTATTTTCTTATTGATATTTCCTCTACCACGAATTATGTTTAAGAAATGGATATGGGGTTTTAAATTTATTTGGGATAAAATAATGTTTGAAAAAATATAATGGTGCCTAGCCGAATAACTATTCATAACATAACATAAAATTCAGCAAAATTAGCTCTCTTACTTTTATTTTGTATGAAGCTTAACAAACTTAAAATAATTCGGGGCTATTAAAAGCAATTTACGTTACTTCAGGTATTTTGGGAGGCTTTATTGGTGTTATAGAAAATGCAGATGGAACAATATTTGTTTTTGTTTAAGGCATGTTCGTAATTAGGTCCATTAACATAAAAAAATCAGCCTTAACCCGGGAGCAGGTGCGTACTCAATAGTAATATTAATGGTCGCTAGGGGTGACTGAGTCACCCAATCTTTTTTTTAAAATTATTTTATTGTACACTACAATAATCATTATTCCAGTGAATAATTTAATTAAGAGAAAATATTCTTATCTATACTTTTAAGGACTTTTCAATATTTCTCCAATAATTTGAGAAAAAGTATCAATCAAACTGAACCAAGAAAGTTTCAAACTTGCGCGACTATAATAAAGGACATAATTCACAGACAATTTTAAGTAACATTATATCAATTTTATTTGCACAGGCAAAACTGACATATTTTCTTCAAGTTATTGTAGTTTTTTTGTTCTTTGATGATCGACAAAGAGCATGTTGAACTGTTTTCTTGATTGGGTCCTTTTGACAGGGTGAAGTGTGTCTTCTGATACTTTTATGACTTCATAATTTTCTAGGTGGAGCTCGTTCGGTAGCATTTGAAAATGTCCCTTTCAAAACTCAAACGTTTCATGTCCATCATTTTTCT
The DNA here is from genome assembly GCA_019973975.1 of Trichonephila clavata. NCBI lineage: Eukaryota > Metazoa > Arthropoda > Arachnida > Araneae > Nephilidae > Trichonephila > Trichonephila clavata. The sequence goes on from BMAO01014943.1 coordinate 171,482, forward strand.
CAAATTTTCTTTCGCTGTCATGATTAATATGCATTATTTCAGCAGGTTCTTTCCTTGCTTGTGATGAGTTTCAACTTCCTTCAATCGAAATCACAGAGGCCCATTTCTTTTTTTATATTGTATTCATTTACATTTATAAGCCATAATGAATTGTACAACATAGCAATCAAAACCACCAAATTGTTCACAGGGGGGGGGAAATGTAGCATGTTCAAAGAAAATATTGTGGCAAAGAAGTGGTGGCGCGTAGAACCAAGTCAAAACAAGTACCTTAAGATTGTAAGAAAACGTTTGCCTCTCCCAAAAAAAGAGGGAGATATTTGACAAGTACATTTTAGTTCTCACGAAGACTGTCATATACGAGAATACTATCAAGGTCATTTTTAACAAATAAGCAGTTTTCCCAGAATTAATAATTTCGTGAGCCTGGGGTGATTCTGTGCAGCACGTACCCACTCCCGGGTTAATTATGATATTTATTTTTACGGGGCTCTCGACCATTGCGAGAGATTCAAATTGAAAGAGGTAGGTTTTTAAGTATCATGTAAGTTTTGAGAATCTTTTAATCAATCGAAATTTTTATGAGTTCCATCAAATATTGAAAATCCTTTTTGTTTAATAGATATTTATAATTTACTGTTTTTATTAGTTTAACTTTATTTTATTTAATTCATTACTATTTTATTTGTGTGTGTGTTTCTCTTTATAAAATTCTAACTTTCATATTAATTTATTAATGTAATAACGCATGAATTTTGTCTTATAAATGTAAATTTGATTTTCTCTGTAAAAAGCACAATCATTAATTTAGACCACATTATTTTTATTTTTTCTAGTTGTATTTCATTTGAATTCATTTTTAGTGGCTTGAATTTTGGTGCTAAGTTGTAAATTTTTTTTTTAACTCGAATCTAAAGCACTACGCTTGTGAATAGGTGTTTGCTCAATGTTTCGGTATGTATTTACCTTTATATATTCCCTTGGTATAATGTGATGTGGCTTTGTGATCTGAATATATAATGTGCATAAAAATATATTATGTGTCGACTGTATACTCTTTTTTCTGATAGCATACTCATCAGAAACAATAACCGAATATTGTTAGTATTTATATGTTATGTAGTGCAAACTTTTATTATAAAATAATTTTTTTAAACTTCAAACATTTCAATAACAAATTGAAAATGTTCAAATTTATTATTTTAAGCTAATTTAGTCTGAAATAAATTATCACGTTACAGCTTTATTACCCTGAAATTGATTTTGGTGTTTACTAAAACAGCACATTTTTCTCAAAACGCTTAAATACATGATTAGTTCAAATATATTAAGTAAAAAGTCATATTTGTAAAAAGTCACCATTTTTTAAAAAATACTTTGTGTCAAATTTATGAATCAATATTTTTAGTAAAATGTTACAAAAAGAAAAATGTTTGATATATTTTTATTATGTTTTTAAACAGAAAAAAATTTAGATTAAAACCTTTTATAAAAATAAATAGGGATATGCTTGTATGAATTTGGAGTGATTCTAATTAGCAGAACATATTCTACGAATTCTTTTCCAACATAAAATAAATTTAAATTATTTGAGAGTTTCTTGTTGAATTACTTAAACAAGTTTTCTGATTAGTTTATCTTTTCGATTTTCATTCTATTGAAAAAAGTAAAACCAAAGAGTAAAAAAAAGTTGGTTTCATTTCCATATTGATTGCAAACAGATGTAAATTATAATAATTAAAGGTTACAGTTTAAAACTTAAGATTAAAAAGAAAATGGATAAATCTTAGAAGCGATTTCAAGATAATTAAAAAATAAATATATTTGGTTAGAATTGTGATATTCTAATTTAGATTTCAGCAATTTGGGGATACTTAACATTTTTTTTTTTGTCAAAACATGTTCATGTGCAAACTTCTGAAATCCTACAGATGAATTTCTAGTTGAATAAACTTATAACTATATATTTCTTTAAAAAAAATTTTAAGTTAAAGCTGTTTTAATATTTTTTTAAAATTTAAGTGAACAGTCTTGTTTAATAGATAGAAATATAAACATTGGAGTAATTTTTTTTAAAATTATCAATCTAAAACAAGAGGGTAGAAAAAAAACCATATACTTACAGATTTATAATTTTTTACAATATTGCTTAAGAATCAACGCTTCTGTAAAAACTCAATAATTTAACAGCAAATAACGAAAGCACCTTTAACATTTTCTTAAAAATTATAAATTATGTATTTCAATATTCATTGTTTTTTTTACCTCAAAAAATAATAAAACTCAATTTGTGGAAATATACATTTTCACACATTATAAATCATTTAGACGATTTTAATTTTCTTACATGTGAGTAATGAAGAAATATTTTCTTAAAAATCTTTAAGAACGTGAAAGAAATATTTTTATCATTTATTTAAATTAAAAACTAATAATAATTTTATATTATCATTAGTAATTTACATATTTGTGTTAGTACATATGCAATACTTAAGTAGACAAAATGTTACCCTTCATAATAGAAGACTGTTAAATTTTTTTTGAACATAGTAATAGTGAATTACTAGTTTCAACCAATAACTATATGGGGCGGGGATTTTTATATTAATTTTTCTAGGCATTATACAATATATATATATATATCCTTTTTAAATTCACTGGTATTCACAATTAAGAGAATTTTTCGATTTTGTCGATTATCTTTAAAACTACTGAACACATTTTAATAAAATTTGGTATGTATATAGGGCTGATATAAAGCACAAAAACAATAATTCAAAATTTAAAATAATCACGTGTAATGGTGTGTAACACTCTTTAAAGAGGTATGTAAGAGCAGTTGCAGAATATAACAAAAAAAGATTGGTTAACAGGGGATATGGACCCTTCTTTCAGATAAACAGGCCTCACACACTGTGATTTTACACCTTAAATAAGGGAATTCATGAGTTATTGTGACAGTTAATCCCACTCGTTAAGCAACTCTTTTTTCAGACCTTGGATGGCTCTCGGAGTGTGTTTGCAAGTTGCAATTGCTCACCCTAGAGCATTCCAAGTATTCTCTATACGGATGAGGTCTGGAAATCTAACTGGCCAATCCATTCGGCTAGTCGCCTCTCTTTACAGCAATTCATCGACCAGATGAGCTCTGCGTGCCTCGCGTTGCCATCCATTATAATAAAATCAGGGCCAACTGCACGTGAAAAGGTGAACATAAGTCTCCAAGACCTCATCCCTATACCCCACAGCAGTCACAGTATCTTTTAAAAGACATGGATGTGTGTGCGTCCATCCAAAGTGATGACTGGCCTGACCAAGCCTCCGCTCTAAATTTTTCGGACATTGGAGGGCAGGTAGTGGGGTCCAGGTTCTTCCCAGATATTCTCACCGTACTCTCATATGAAGAGGACCAGGGACCAAATGCCTGTCATTCAGTGTCAGAGAGGTTCAATTATCATGATTGAGTAAGCTTGATGTCTGGACAGGCATCACGTTGAATGGCTGTACACACATTCATGTTTTTGAAAAGACACTGTGACTTCTGTGAGACATATGGATAAAGTCGGGGAGACCTATGTTTGTCCTTTCACGAGTGCAGTTGGCCCTGGTTTTTTTTCTAATGGATGACAACGCTAGCCACATAGAACTTATCTGGTCGAGACCAGTTAGATCCCCAGACCTCATTCCAGTAGAGCATACCTAGGACGTTCTGGAGAGGGCAATCGAAATTCTCACTTGTCACAAGAACTCATAAATTATTTTATTTTTGGTAAAAAATCACGGTGTGAGGCCTGTTTATCTGAAAGAGGGGTCCATACCCCTATTAACCAATTTTTTATTATATTCTGCAATTGCTGTTTCATGCCTTCTGACTTTGATGAGTGTTGCGCACGATCATGCGTGTGTATTTTATCTGTTGAATAGTTATTTATTTATTTTGCGTTTTATCAGACCTACATGCATACCGAATTACCTTAAAATCTGACCAGTAGTTCTAGAGACAATCCACACAATCTAAAAATCCTCTTAATTTTGAACACCAGTGTTACATTCCATTCCATTAAAAAGCATATTTTTACCTTTTAATCCATCCAAAAAAAGTTTAAAAAGTTCCGTCAAAGTTAGAATTGCTATCATAGTGATACATTTTTTGTTCATTTAATTTGTTATACATTGGTTACTAAGGCTTAAGTTAAACAGAACGGATGCAGACAATTTTGTTTATGAATTAAATTGATTTCTAAAAAAAATTAATATTTGATGTGATTCTAAGAGAATTCAATTTTTGGCTAATACGCATTGATTCGTTTTAACATAATAGTTCAAATTATATGTTGCTAGAAATAATGCGTAATATTTAAAATCGATTAAGGACTAAAATCAAAGTCTGGTTTTTTTTCAAATTAAAAAAAGCAAACAATTTTGTAATATTATAAAATCATGCCAAAGCTAAGAAAAATTATTATTTTGATTTTATTATGTTACCTCAACAAAAATTCAAAAATGCCCTGTTTTCCTTAAAATTTTAACTGTTCCATATAAAATGAAGTATTTTAAATCGAGAGTAACAGGTCAAAGTTTCTTATTTAAAAATTGTAATTGCTTTGGACAATTCGAAACAAAATTCGTTATATAGTAGTGCATTTAGCACATTTTATCGGCAAGACCATCGATTTTCACACCGAAGATGACAGATAGAGTTAAAATGAAATGAGTTACAAATTTCAGCCTCCAAGCAAAACTTTTCATGAAATTGAATTGGCAATTTCTGAATCTGTCATTCCTAGCTGCAAATTGTAGAAGGTTTAAATAATATTTGCATTGGTTTAGTAAGTAATATGTTACACTAGATAATCTCTTTTACGTGTGAATATTTCGGTATCCAATATTATTTTATTTATTACATTTCAGTCATTAGAACAAAACAACTTTTAAGTAGTACATAAAAAAATATACTTTTATATAATCAGCAAAAAGAGCATTCATTTAATTATTTTTCTTGAAATAAAAATGAAGTATGATTTAATTTTCGTTATAAGTTTTTTCCAGTATTTCTTTACCCATTTTATAATCATTTCCTAGGCTTTCTTCCCTGTGTGTTTTTAAAATACGAACATTATAAGTCAATATCCTAAAATGATTTTAACTTTAATTTTTTTTTTTGATATTTTGTTATGCATAAGTTTTACGCATAAATTTAAGTTAATTTAAGAATTTATATACAATTGAAAAATATATAAGCAAAAGTTTGAAAATTATCTAAATTTCAATAATGTCCGGACATGCGCAAAAAAATTTAAATTAAATTAATTTTTTTTGATAACCTTTTACTTGTTTTGTAGTAATGGAAATAGCTTATCGATTATTTAATCAATTATTTTGTTCTGGAAATATTTTGCCGTATTTTAGAAAGTAATAAGTATCAGCATGTATAGTTTGTATTGTTTATGTTACGGCTAATAGTATTAAGGAACACAAAGTTTTTTTTGGTTGTAAAAAAATTTAAAAACGAATGATTCATTTCATGCTCTTCTTTAAAGGTACAGAGATTAAAAGAAAAGAAAAAAAAGCTTAATAAATTAATAAACTATATTACTCTGTGATATACTATACGTAATTTCATACTTAATGAAATAACAGAATCACAGTTTTTTCGCAGTTGATTGCAAAGTTTTTCAATCCTTGAATAAGTATAAAATTTTTTCCGGAAAAATGCAACAAATTCCTTTTTTTTTCATGCAAATATTCGCATTAAAAAAATTCTAGCACTAAGTTTGCTGGTTACTTTTGGTTCTAATAAATGAAAGTTTAATTAAGTTTAAAAAATACTTCAGAATAAGAAAGGATCCACTAAAGAAGACTCAAATGAGGAATTTTCTACTATCTTGTAAAATGTAATCGGTTTTTTTTTTTTGTTGAAAAAGACTAGAAATTAAGAAGAAATAAGTTAAAATAATTATTTTCAAATGAACAAAACGCATCTAAGAGACATTTATCTTTCTTTATTTTCAATTGATTTCAAATTGGACATTAGAAGACATTCTGAAATACATATAGGCATAAAATTGAAATTTTAAGAGACAAATTAATTCCCATAAAGAAAATTCATAAATTTATTACATTGAGATCCTTGATTGGTACATCAACAAAAACTTAACACGTTTATAGGATTTCTAGATTTACTAACGAAATAATTTATTAGAGCGTTTATTTTTAAGTCGATACGTTCATATATATTAACTTGGTGTATTACTTAAAATAAATTGTAATGTTAAAATACATAATAAGTAAGAATATATTTTTTTGGAAAGTTGGCTAATTTTTAATTTTATTTTTTTTTATTTTGTATGTGTGTAGTGCTCTCAATAATTTTTCAGAATGTAGCATAGAATGATTACAGCTAGTACTTTGATATTCTATATAATATACTGCTTTCATTCAGCTGAACAAAAATCTTCTTTAATAATCAAGAACAACAAAAATATCAATGTTCGATGTTTGCACTTATGATCAACCATTTTAAAATAAGTGTACTGTGTTTCTCCATTGTTCAAACTTCCATAAACCGTGTTTTCCCATCACTGTATGTGCTTATATTTCAATGAAGTTTAAATTACATATGTGCAACTTACAAGTTTTCATTTTTATCATCAGCAATTAAAACTGTGAAACTTTGTGATCCGTGATGAATATTTAGATGTTCACTTTTGATATGAAGTCAGTTTTAGTATTGTAGAAGTGTGGCGATCTGATTAGTATGTGTATTAGTTATTCGCTTCTCTTGGGGAATTCAAGGTAACTACTTGTAAAATGTTATAAATGTCATGTGCGTGTATTTTCGTGAATATATTGTGCACTTTGATGTAATGCTTTAAAAAATGTGGTTTGTGAGTTAAAAATTAAGGGTCGTTCCTGAGTGTTAAAAAAAGTAAGAGTTAAAGGAAGATGGAAGGTATGTTTAACTCTAAACAAGCAGAAGTATTAACACGTTCGTTTGTTTATACAGATATATTTTCCATTACTTTTTTTTAAAAGTTTTTTTAAACACATAGCTAAGAATCGTAGTAATGTCAATAATGTCACAAGTAAGCAGAATCAACGTTTAAAAAGGTAAGCATTAGTAATTTTTACTCTGATTTAAGTTTACTAAACACTACTTTTTCTTTAGTACCTAAAACTCTTTTCTTTCGTCTGTGGTCTGTAGTTCTAGCTTCTGATATATATATAGTCAAAATTTCTCTAAATGAGAGATGAATGAACATTAGATAAAACTGAAAAAAATTGAAATTGCAAGTTAACCAGACAATAGATTTTAGAAATAATACAGGAAAAAATAAAAATAATAGAGTTAAATATAAAAATATGGATGCTAGAGTATAAAAAATATATAGTATAGTATAGTAAATAAACATTGCTGACATAGGACAGCCTCTATATATAAATACATGTTGAACATGTTTTTTGGCCAGCCAACCTTTCCCCTTTCTGTTAATAATACTGAGCAAAAACCTATTGAAAATAATGGATAGAATATCTAAATCCATTAGAAGAAAAAGGTATCTTACCTAAAAATTACATTAAAAAATGCAGAGCGGTAAATTCGGTAAATCTGAGTACAATATACAAATTATTGCCAGATTCTGGACCCAAATGCAAACTCAAAGCATGAGAATGGCTTAATAGTAGCACTTAGCAAAAGTATGAAAATAATAAATGTAAAACATTAAAAATTGTAAACATACTACCATTACCTTAGAAACTCTAATACTATATATGATTTAAAGAACAAATAAAATTAAATTAAATAAAAAAATTACAGCATCAGTAATTTTATCTATTTGGAATTTGGAGGTAACTATATCTATCTAGGAAAAATGATAACTTTATAATAATAAACTATGGAGTTTCAATCCTTACTATTTAGAATTCTTTATTCATATGACTATTAATAATATATATATATATATATATATATATATGTATATAATTAATAGTCATGAATTTTTGTGCAACTCTCTCTCTCTCTATATATACGTATCTCAGTCAAAATAGCTACAATTCATGTAAAAAATAATGGACTGTTAATAGTTTTAATTTAGCTTTGAAAAACTTTTATTGGTTTCTATATTTAACAAATTAATATACAGGTCTTTTCTTGTCATTCTTAATTGGTTCTAAATGAACAATTCTTGTTCATTATTTGCTGCAAACACAAGAAATTCCATTTAATTATTTCTTATTTCTAATAAAACTTTTTCATTTCTTACGACTATTTCCAATTTATTATTGATTATTTTTTTCTTTCGCTAATTACATAAAGAATCTGTCATCTTTTCATCGAGTTGTTGATTACTTGTTGGGACACACCCATTGTATCACTCAGGAACGACCCCTCTATGAAAAAAACAGCATACACATTGTTTTTCTGATTTGCCGTCAATGCTTATCTGACTTATTTATTTTAGTATCAAGTCCCTATATAAAGTAATTTTTATCAAAATTGTTTATCTCCTTAGACGTTTCCCTCTGTCTCTGTGTCGCTTGAATATGCTTTTTTTAATATTTTACAGTACTTAAAACCTATTTAAAGATTTTATGTAATAATATTTTTGTGCACTATTTATAAACAGCATAAATAAACGCACATTTTTAAAAAAATATCTTGTATGAATCATTGAACTTGCACGTGAATGTGAATGAGCAACACTTATTATTTATGCTGAAAAATATGTGGTGTATTAAAGTTTGATAAAAAAACATAGATATTTAATCTATTATAGATGTATTTGATAATTACTCATAAACGTGAAATTCATTTGATGTATTTATCTGTAATTGTGTCAAACTGTGTGTTTTATGGTAGATGTATGTGTTTTGTATCACATGTTTACCTAGAATTGTGTATTTTTACATTTCATTTCCGTTAAATAGGAATTTTTTTAAAAAAATAGATTTTAATTTATGTTATTTGCATATTTGATAAGAAAATTTATCATTCTTGAAAAATTGTTTCTATCATTTAATTTCATGTGTATTATGTACATTTTAATAATTTATTAAAGTTTTTATAATGTCAAATTTTCAACTGGATTCTTCCTTGAAAGAAAAACACATTTAAATGTTTTAACAACAGATGGCGCCAGAGGACAATCTAAAATAAAATTCTTGTTATTTTAAGTTATGTTTGACTTTAAAATAGTTTTCATTCGGCTTAATTTCGCTCTCAGTACTAATATACAAAAAAATTAAACATATTTTTAAAATTAAAAATTCATTTCAAACAACCATGAGAAGTTTTAAATATTAATTCAATCTTTTTTTTTAAAATGTAAGTCAGATAAAATAGATAAAAATGATTAAGTGCAAAAACAATTTTAATTTCAGTAGTTTATATGATTGTTAGGAATTTTCGTCAAACGATATTTAAAAAAATCGTCCTTATAGGACGATAAGTTTTTAGCTTAAAGAATTTCACTATATTAAAAAAATGTACTTAGTTTTCCCCGGTATATATATATATATATATATATATATCATTATTCACACACACAACTAAATACTGCTTGTAGACATTTGTTGTTAAAATGTACAGTCAATTTATGAAAAAATCCTTTGCAATGTGCAACAGATGAGTACCGTAGTTTTAAGACATTTTAATGGATTTTTTGAAATTAAAATTTAATGCTTTTAAACTCTTCACACACATAATAGTTTTTAATCATTCAGTCAAAAAAAATATCTAAATAATTCATTGTGTTTCATTTTAAATCTAAATTTTAAGCGAAATTGCTTCATTTTTTGCAAAAATTTTATATATGGACATTAAAAAAATTTTGGATGAGAAAAACTGTATTTTGTTAAAGATAAAAGAAATTGTGCAACGAAAATAATGACGTATTTATGGAGAAGAAAACCCTCATAAAAATAATAATGCTCACTATGGTATATTTTTATTTGTAAAATTATGAGACAATTTGTTTTTTTTTTCTTTAATCATAGCTTAATTTTTTTTTATAATCATATTAAAAATGTATTGCTTTAAATAAACTTATGTAATTGCTCTATTCACGTAACTTAATTGTTTCAAAATTTAAATCTTCTACAATGAGTAAATTGATATTTAAAATGAAACTGAAATAATAATAGATATTTTCAAAATGATAACTATAATAGTTATTTAAAAAAATTATAGATAAATCTTTATGAGATAATACCTACTTAAAATTGATATCTTAAATAATATCAAAAACACAAAATAATTTCTATTTGTATAAATAATAGTTTTTTTGTAAGGATATCAAATTATAATTATGTAGTTGGAATTGTATGGATATTACATATGTGTGTGTGTGTTTATGAAAGGAAAATGTGAAATTTTGAAAAATAAATCATTATAATTCTATGTGGAGCATCAGAAACAACGAAGAATATATCAATCGTAAAATTGTTCTATTGAAAGATCAAAAACATTAATTTTTCGTAGTTTTATAACCAATAAAAAATATTACAATCTTTTGTATTTTTTTTAAAAAAATTTTGTCGATTGAAGTTCGGCAAAAGAATATTTTTTCCCCATGAAATGCTTCGTTTGGTAGAACAGAGTTTTGTGATCCTTAAAGCAACTCTTTTAGCTCTAAAGACACACATTTTCAATTTTATTTCGAAAATTATTTGTAAAAATGGTATTTTTAGTAAAGTAGTAAAACAAGAGTAAGGAAATATTTATTTTTTCTTTAAAAAATGTTGCCATTTCAACGAATTTTCATCTACTGCTCTAAAAAGCGATTTTTTAAGACTACAGGATCCCAAACTATTTTACTGTAGATAGTTTTCAGTATGTATTTTTTTTTATCTTCATGACTCAAGACTCGTCTCATGAGGCTGTATGATCCTGCAAGATCAACTGTCAACATGTCCGTCTTCTTGGCGATTGAGACCCTGCAGAGCATTCAGTATGACCTTCCTGAACTAACGAATTCCGAAGTCGCATGATGGCAGCGTAGCGGAATTCTGAACAAAACCAGTAGTAATTTCATGGAAGATAAAGCCTCGCACACACACACTAGCTAGGCCATGGACACTCCACTATCAAATTTTGACAATTGCTGCAGCCACAAATAACCAACACGATTTCCTCACATACAAACAACACTCATATGGTAATTCTGAATGAGAATCTCACTGTTCAACTTTCCTTTTGTTCAGAATTTCAGATGCCTTATCTCCTTTCTACGTCGTATATTTGAGCTTAAATACTAACGATTTGCGTATCCTAGAATTTCCTTCATTTCATACGACTTTAATGTTTTTGCCATTTCTCATCCATTATGCTGTTGAAATTTTGATGGTAGCACAGATTGCATATGTATATATTTATATCATACATGGGAACCAAGAAATCCAACAAAAGAATTTCAGGCAAAAAGTAAACAGTTAATTAACTAAATAAAATGTAATTTTTTCAACTTTTCTTAGATCCAGTAAATTGCTAGTATTTCCTAAGCAAAGCTATCTGTTTAAAGGGAATTTTTTTCTTATTTTTTTCTTCAAAATTAAATGTAAGCATATACATTGCTGGCCACCGTAAATTCAACACAAAAAAAAAACAAGATATGGCACAACAAAATTTATTTTGTAGATAACGTGTTGACCAAGTATCAAATGATTCAATTTATAGACTTCTGTGAAGTGTGGTTCCTGCCAGAATCAGTAGCCACAGTAGCCGCACTTGTTGGAGATCACCGCTGCCACACGCCTCGGCATTGATTTAAAGAGACTTTAGATGTGTACTTGGGGTACAGAAGATCAAGCAGCTTCCACACGTTGCCAAAGTTGATCTCGTGTGGCAGCTGGGGTGTAATCTGGGTCAATCGTTGAACCACCATTGACCACATGTTTTCTATCGGCGAAAGATCCGGAGAGCGAGCCGGCCAGGGAAGCAATTCAATCTGTTGATTGACGAAGAACCTTTGGACAAAGCGTGCCACGTGTGGTCACGCATTATCTTGTTGAAATATGACTGTGGCCAAGCCCTGAAGGTAAGGAAAGACAACTGGCCCCAATACCTCAGAGATGTAGCGCTGGCTGTTTAAAGTATCAGCAATGCGTACTAGAGGAATGCGAGAGTGATATCGAATACCGCCCCATACCATAAAACCCGGTGCAGGACCAGTGTGGCGGTGCATAACGCAGCTGTTCAGCATCCTCTCTCCCCGGTGTCTCCAGACTCGAATCCGACCGTCGCACAGTGGTCAGTTTTTCCGATCTGGCGCACGGAAATTATTTTATAGCTTTAAAGTCTTCATAATTATATCTAATGACTAAAAACTATTGTAATTAACTTGGGAGTAGGCGCACACTCGATACTAACGTTAATGGTCACGTGGGGTTACTGTGTGAGTCACCCTTTTTTATAATTATTTTTACTGTATGCGATAAAAATCGTGAATAGCTTAACTAAGAGAAAGTATACTTACCTACTTTTAAGGACTTTAAAATTTTTTTTTGAAAATTTGAGAAAAAATATCAACCAAATAGAACCAAGAAATTTCAAAAAAATGTGCGTGATTTTAATAAAGGACACACATCACAGACACTTTTCACTAACATTAAGGAATTTTATTGGCAGGCAAAACTCTCATATAGGTTGTTCAAGTTATTGTAAATTTATTGTCCTTTGATTGTCGATAAACAGTATGTTGAACTTTATCTTGCTAATGTCTTTTTAACAGAACGAAGTGTGTCTTATGCTACACTTATGGCTTCACATTTTTCCTGATGTTCTTTTGGTAGAATTTGAAAATTTTCCTTTCAACTCAAACACTTCCTCTTCATCGATTTTCTTATATTTACTTTTGCTATGATGATTAATATGCTTTATTTCAGCAGGTTCTTCCCTTGCTTGTTCATTTTCAACTTCTTTCAATACCCTTTCTTTTTCTTTTATTTTGCTCATTTACATTTATAAACCATAATAAGTCGTACAAACAGCAATCGAAACTACTAAGTCATTCACAGCGGAAAATATCTACCATGTTCATAGAAAATATCTTGGAACTAAAGTGGTCGCGTGGAGAACTCAGTCAAAACAAGTACCTTAAAAATGTAAAAAAAAAACGTATGCCATGTCCAAAAAAGAAGGAAATATGTTACAAATACACTTTAGTTCCCATGAAGACTGTCCTATAGGAGGATACTGTTAAGGTCATTGGCAATACATAAGCAGTTTTCCCAGAATTAACGACTTCGTGAGCCTGGGGTGACTGTGCCCCACGCGCTTGCTCTTGGGGGTTAAATTAAATTGGACACTGTTTCTATTTTCTAACAAGAAATAAGGCTCTTAGAGGCTCAATAAATTTATGTCAGACGTGAAATTGATCAATAGTAAATGACCGCTAAGTGGACCTAGTTTTTGAATAAGGATATAAGGATATTAACAGCAATAGTAATGTGACACATGTGGGAGAATATTTACAAAAAATAGGGTGGCAAGTTAAAGATTAAATCTTAACAGATTAAACAAATACAATCAAACACAAAATTACGCATCTACAAGCATTAACATTATATATATGTAATAAATGATAATAGGTATGATGTGGAGAGGGATATAGGAAAGGAGTTAGGGGGGGGGCAACATATCGTGTGCGTGATTGTGTGGGTAGGCAGTGTTTAAGCAGTAGAACTATTTATTCTATGATTCCGAGTAACTAGCATTATATTCGCAGGACTCATGTTGACGCGCCCTCTTACAGAGAAAAATAAGAAGGCGAAACAATCGTCGCAAAAATACCAGTGGCTAACACTGGAAAAAATCATAACTTTGGCAGTTGCAAGAAGTAGCAGCTAAATTTGGTATTAAATTAAAGGTCCATATCTACTCTATGTGACTTAAATGTTACAGTGATCAATCCGTGTCAATCCCAAAAGTTCTAGTCCATTAAACAAAAAAGACCGACATGCGTTTGTGGGAATTATGTTCTGTGCAAAATGTTACGTTTTTACTATTTTTTATCAAATTTGAAACTAATTTGAGAGTCAAATAAATAAATTATTTACCTATAACGTGTATTTTCAAAGAAAAATGCCAAAAGCTACAAATTCTTGTTCAGACGAAGCAATAGAGCTTTCGACTGGAAAAAGAAGCTCACAGGTGTGCCTCGTAGCCCCAACAAACCCGATCAAAACCGTCGACTGTTGGAGATTTCCAATCGCGTACTGAAAAAAACAGATTATACAACACGGCTAGGGGTCCTATGAGGACCATAAATCGTGGGTTGTTAGTTTTAGCGCAATTTCATTTTTGGGGTTTCCGTGCGCCAGATCGGGAAAACTGACTACTGTGCGTCGTGGTGTTGCAGACACAGATGCGTGACTCATCAGTAAAGACAAATTCATTCCATTCTGCTGCCCGCATCCTTCTTTCATTGCACCATTGGCGGTGGAGGCGTCTGTGGTTCTGCGTCAAGGGTAAACCAAGCAATGGGCATCTTGTGGACAGGCCACTTTGCTGTAGACGGTGTCGGATGGTACGCACGGACACTGAATGACGCATTACAGACTCAATGTGCTGTGCTATGGTTCGTGATGTGACTGAGCGATCCGTCACTGCCATGCGCACAATTTGCCAGTCCTCACGTGAAGTGGTGCACTGAGGTGGATGCGATCGACCACGTCGGTCCGTCGTACCCTCCTGGATCCAACGGTCACATATCCGTATTGCAGTTGTTTGGTTTCGTCCAACACGACTACCGATTTCCCTGAAAGATAATGCACAATCTCGGTAGGCCACTATCCTTCCTCTGTCGAATTCGGATACTTGATCAAAAGCTGATCGCGGTTTTCTACGAGACATAACTGATCGTTTTTTGAAAAATCTTCAAGAAAAACACTAATACTACTAATATAGGAAAAAATTGGTAAAAGTATTTACTAAAAATAGCCCCAAACCAAGCGTTTATAAACAAATTTCCATTTCTTCAATTCTGATGTGTTGCTATGTTATTCATTTTTGAAATAGCCCCTTCAGGATAAGAGATATTTTAATTTTTACAAAAACTAGAGCACTTTATCTTAATTATTATATGAAATTGCTTAAAAAAAACAGTGACTATATTCACATAAGGGAATGTAAATTTTGTAATAAAGCGGTGATTGATAAATCGGAAAGTTAAAAATCTTCTACTATTATACAAAACATATAAAATAAATTTCAGTTAATTATTTTAGAAATTTTTTGAGCAATCGCTGTCCCCGTTGGAGCAGTAAAAAAAGACATTGAGAGTAAAATGCCGTTTCAAAGTATGACATCTTGCCAAAGCAATGTCAACTGCTTTTACTAAAACACTTGTAGTTTTTGTTTTATTTAACGGAAAAAATAAGCTTGATATTTTTATAAAGCTAATAAAATGGGCTATAAAATAAAATCATAAACAATTTTGGCAAAATTCACAATTTTAAGGTAATGGGATTGTAAAAAGTGAGAATTTTATTTGATATTAATGAACAACATATAACAATCCAAATACTTATGAATTTCAATGATAAATTGGGAATTTAAGTTTTGCTTAATTTTCAGAATAAAACCTACATATTTTGAATGATTTTGTCTTGTAACTGTAATCCACTTATATTTGAGTTACAGGAGATGTGAAATACTGCACTTAAAGATATAAATGCACCAAGACCCTAAACAAATGAGTAAATTATCAGTGAGTGACTATTTCGAAAAATGTTGCTAAACGGAGATCGAAATGGAAGAGGGTACTTGAGAAGGCCTTGGCCCGCACACACACACAGAACTGTTGTGTCAAGAGAAGAAGTAGAGGAACAATTATCATTTGCTTACTATAATGATGATGATGATTTTCCACAATATCCTTTGTAATATTGCAAATATCAACTGTTATAAAGGTCTGAAATAAAACGAATAAGAAATGGTAAATATTGTATGATTAGCTACGTAGAATTTAAAAAGAACCTTCCAATATATTATAAGAAACATGCGTAAACTTTGTCATGGTACATATTTCTTGTGTTTATTGAGGTTGTAGATTACGCTCAATATTATGATTCTTTGGGGGATCTCAAAGCAGTATGGGTGGAGAAGCCATCAAACTAAAAACTAGTACAAATAGGAATTTGTAATAATATAATTTATTTTTATTTAGTTATATACCAGAAATGGCTACGCGATATGGAGACGAATCTAGATAAAGGGTAAGAATCCATTTTGTACGAAATAAAAATTCCAAAAATTTTCGTAATTTTTATTTCAAAATATACGGCAATGTTGCTTTTTCTCGAATCAATGTGGTAATACCACCCACAAGAACCTGCAATCTTCTCCCCTCCTATAAGTCATCAACCCCGATGACATTTTTTATATTATTCGATAGTCACGTTCACTTGTATTGAAGCGTTGGTCTAGTTTAAAGTGCCGATTTGGCTATACGGAAATAAATCTGAATGAAAGAGGATATAACTCATGGAAAGTCCTTTGTGACAACACTCATAATAATTTACCAGTCTCTTTAACTAATCTGTGAATTTTCTTCGTCCTTGTAAAATAGCTAAATGCGATTAAGCAGATACTCAAATACTCTAAAATCGTAAATTTTGCCAAAAATTGTCCTTTTTTTATGATTTTATTATATAGGCCATCTTATTAGCTTTATAAAAATTACCAAGTTTATTATTTTACATTCACTAGAACAAAAACAACAAGTGTTTTAATAAAAGAAGATGCCACTACCTTAAGCAAGATATCGTATTTCAAAACGCGTTTTACTCGAAATGTGTTAATATCTCTTTTCCTGACGGTCATTTAAAAATGAATAGCAAATCAACACATCAAAATTTAAAAATTTAAAATTTGTTCATAAACTTTTGGTACAGAATGGGCCCCGTTTATGTAGTTTTTTATAAATTTTTACCAATTTTTTTTCCTTTTTAGTACGAATAATTTCTTTTTCTTCTTTTAATTTTAGCATACTTTCCTTAAAATGTACTAAATAAATTTAAAAATCCCCAAAACAATCTCCATTTCTCCATTTTTTTTTTAAAGTTGTCACAAGTAGTTGTATACCTTAACTACAGTTTAATTCTTAAATTATTGATTGAAGAAAAACATATTTCTAAACATTGGCGAAAAAAAACTAAAATGAGCTACTAAAAATGATTTTCTTAATCTGAGGCATTAATCAGGATTTATATAAAATTTAGTAGAGTCTACCAATCATCAATTAATATTTGAAAAGTAATCAAACCTTGCTTATAACGGTAACCTACCTTACGGAATTCTAGAACTGATGAAAACTGTATAGGTCTTCAGCTCTAGTACTTATTTTTCTTCTCACCAAGAAACTAATCGAATTTTTTCTACCAAAAAAGTAAGAAAGTACCGGTCTTAGAGTAACGAAAATAACACAATGATTAAGGAAGAAATGAGTAATTAAACAAATAAAAACAAGTTTAAATGTTAATTAATCTTTATAAGCTCATAAGGCTATTACATGAACTATTGCTTCAATTTTAAGCAGTGTCTTTAATTCTCTTTGGAATTTATATCTACTTAAGAAATAAAAAAATATACATTATCTAAAAGAGAAGGAAATTACTGGAATCACTATGTGTTCTCTTCATATATAAGTATGTAACATTTATTAAAATTAAGTGATGCCTTCAATATGTTTTAGAATATTATTTTTTCTGCAGAATGGGACTTTAAGCTTCATTTATTAATTAATGGAAAAACTTCATTGCGGTTAGTAACACATACATGAGTCTAATAGGATGATACAGAATATATAAGATAAGATGGGATGTATATAGATACAACAGAACATACACACACAAACATTTTTTATACAAAAATGGGTAAAATCAGTGACACATTGAGGCACAATCACGAAAGATAGGGAGCACAATTTGCTTACTCTCAGTTTTGCTTAATGCTTACAGCATTGTAACAAGTATTTTTTAAATTTCTAATGGGCTGCGGATTGGTGCTTTACCATTGCAGTCCTAGTACATTCCCGGAAGCTGGTATTTCTTTTTAGTGCGGCACCATATTGGTGGATACAAATTGCCACATGTAACTTTGACACCCAGTTTCCTCCCTAGAGGGAGGCGTGAGTGAGTGAAAATTAACTTCGCACTGTTCAGCTACACGAGAGCTTTGGGCGACGGACCTCTTAATTTTGAACCATGGTCAAAAGATGAGGACGACACCTGAGCTGGCACCCCCTTTTCTAATTACCACACCAACGGGAGGGCGTTTGAGCTCTCGACAGATTTAAAGTGCATCGCTCCCCTGCACGGCGAGTCTTCATAGGTACTGGGCTCGAACTCATGACACACCAGCCATTAGTCCGTTACCTTAACCACTAGGCTACCACGGTCAGCCCTAGAGGGAGGTATCTGAGCTCTGACGATGCGAACCTGCACTAGAACTTAATTTTGCCGAGAGCACTCAAACCAAACAGACACTCCAGGAATTTTTTACGTGCCGTATAATCATACGACATGACCACTGTCGATTTTCTGCATCATGAAAAACTACCGACTTAGGCCGGGATCAAACCCACAACCTCAGGTAAAGAAGGCCAGCTACAAACCAACCATGCCCTCCAGCCGGCATATTGTGAGAAGTATCAAGTCTTATTTTTTTCTTATGCGGTATGTGAAAACTCATGAATCAGAATTGCTTTTGAATTCCTCGATGCTCATTTGAATACCTTTATCTTTGAAACCATACCCCAATCAATCCATTGACATTGACAAACGTTTATTTCCAGCAATTGCTGTAAAGAAAAACATAAATGAGTATTTATTAGTAATGTTAAAAGTAAGAAAAACATATGTTTCCTTCTATATCTATTTCTTATGTTTTTGCTTCAATGTCACATTCTAGTATCAGCGGTGTGGCAAAGATGGCTATAGAGGTTATGGTCAAGAACTCATGCCATCAGTTTGAGGTTTAGTGCCGACGTGTAAAGGGGATGCAGAACGTTAACTCTGGAGCGGCTGTAAGACCTCTCGTTGGTATTGTGTGGTAGTTTATAGAGGATGGAGGGTGTTGCAAGCTGAGGCGTCGACATATTCACTTGAATGATAATCAGAATTACGAGGTTTGTCAGCAATAGCTCTCGTGTAGTTTTAAGTGTGAAATTAATAAATGCTCAACCAAAATCCTCAATTTCAAGGTACGAAAAATAACCTCTTTAAAATGTGTCCTATTAAATAAGATTCATTCTGAATATTTTAATCGCACGACAGAGCAAGAATGCACACTAAATTCTCTTTCTATAGAAATTTCTCTCTCTCTCTCTCTCTCTCTCATTAAGAATACTATTATAAAATAATAGATAAGTATGGCATTATTCATTTAATGATTGATACTTCAACAAACAACATCAAGGGCTAAAAAAAAAGAGCCACACGTAGTTATTATGAACTTAATAATAATATTGAATAATAAAGTTTCATCTAATTAAGACGACATGGTACATAAAAAATCACCAAACTATTGAAATTGTTATATTATTTAGGGTAAACTAACGCAAACTTTAGCAAAGTTTGACAGCGAAGTTTTTATGTCGAGGAGGCATAAATATGAAAGCAGTTTCATTAAATATATATTTTATTGTTTAAATAAGTATAAAGTCAATGTGCTCGTTACTGGTGCAATCAAAATAATAAGTTGAATGTTAAAAACATAGGTCACAGAAAAATAACATTACCAGACTTTGATCAACCGATTCGAACCTTTCCTTCTACTGTCTAACATCTAATAGAACTGATCGAAACACCTTAAAAAAGCGAAGCAACAAACCAGTTGCATACGTCTAACATGTCTTCAGTCGAAGAGCTTTAACCACTTCTCACATTCCGTCTAAAACCCACGATCATATCTCAACCAACTTCGGTCTCCTTAATACTTACACGAGCCAAGTATAAAATAGTTAAATTTGCATTGCAGTTGTTGCCAACCACAAATCACGAAACTCGCAAAAAGGTCGGGTTTGAATCCGTTTGTTTACTTGAGATCATGGAGCAGGGTTGGAAAAACTTAAGGACACCACATAAAAATTCGGATCCTTAAATAAATTTTTGCATGAATCTTTTCCAAATGTCTAATAAATTTTTTATTGATTTGTGTGATACCTCAAATCATTATAAACCTACCTGCAAAATTTCAAAGCTTTACCTGCATTTTTCATTAAGTTATGGAACAATTTTTGATGCTGGACAGCAGACTAAACAAACATACCACGCACAATTTTTAGATCATCTAATAGAAAAGTGCCTGATAAAAATGAATTAATCATTTTTCTCCCTCGAGCAAAAGAGACTAACATATGTAGAATTACATGTGCAATAACGAATCATTTCAAGAAAGAACTGTTCAATTCATGCAAAAATTCTGGTTTGTCTATTGTTCATTGAAGATCAAATGGATTTGGTCAAGATTTAAAAGTTGTGCGTGCTTTTTATGATATTATTATGAATGAAATTACAACTTCAAAATGGATTCTCCCAAAGCACAAATATTAAACTTCATTTTGATAACTCAGATTATTAAAAATGTATTTCGCAAGAATATCGAAACTCTCCCAATTTTATATATTTGTTTTCGGTGATATATACCAGGGGTATGCATAAGTTTTTTCCGGTTTTTTTTTATAAGGAAAACACGTAATTTTCAACAGAAAGCATTTTTTTTTAATTCAAAATATTGGCCATCGGTTTCTACACATTTCGCACATCTTTCAGGTAATTTATGAAAACCATACCAAAAAAATTGCTTGTCTTTTGCGTCAAACCATTCGTCGAGCCATTTTCCAACTTCTTCGAAATTGCGGAAGTACTCACTCCTCTGCGAACGCAGGGCCCATTGATGAGAAGAGGGGATAATCTGATAGTGCCAGGTCTGAAAAGTACGGCGGGTGCGGAAAGATGTCCCATCCAAGCGATTTCAAGGTGTCTTTCACTGGTTTTACTGCGTGAGATTGCGCATTGTCGTTTAAAGGAACCGGGACGCTCTAGATGATGCAAAACAAGCAAAATTTGTCTTTTCGAAAGAACATTGTTTTCAAAAACAGAAAGACTCCATAAATTAAAAAAAATGTCATACAACCTATATACCTTTTTTAATATGCTATAACATAAAATTATTAAATATATAAATCATTTTAAGAAATATAAGGATTCGAAAAAGTCCACACCAAAAGGAGCTTTCGTATACATGGTGCTCATTAGGTACATGCATCTTTACTTTTGTAACATATAACACCACAAAACATGCTGTTTTAATTATAAAATTGTACCTTTATTTAAGTACAATACATCTTTTTATATTTCCTTGCTTAGAATCTTTTTTTAAAAAATTTTGAATTTTAACTTTTTGAAATTTTGATAAAAATGTCATTTTTTTTAGAAATTGAAGAATAAAATTAATAATGCTAACATTTTAGGAATGAAATTTGAAGCATTAAATTTATTATCATGATACAAAAGCTCTTATCAAGTTTTATCAAAATAAATATGTAGATTTTTCTACACATGTACCTATAAAAACTAAAAAAACACATTTTGAGAAAAATGGAAAAAATTAAATAAAATGGTACACATACCTAAAATTTGACTTTTAGAACATTCCAGCACTGTACTCATCTTGCACAGACTCTTCTAAGGCATCCTTATTCCTTTTAATTTGCCTTTTAGTTGTCCTGGTTTCTTTGGTTGCTTTTTGAACATTCATCTCGACTTCACAAATTCTGACGTAGTCAATTTTACGAAGGCTTTCACAAGTGTCACCGGCTTCGCCAAGTGAAAGCCACGATTTTTTCCGCTTCTGATTTTCAAAATACATCCATTTTTCGTCACCCGTCACAATTCAATCCAAAAAGGATTTTCATTCTTGGCGTTGAAGCAACATTTCACAAGTAACTTTGCGATTTTCCATTTGACGTTCATTCAAATTCGCGTAGGACCCATTTACCCTGTTTATTGATCTTCTTTATTGCTCGTAAACGTCTGTTGATTGCTTCTTGTGACACATTTAATGCTTTTGTCAATTGCTGGTGAGTTTAAGTAGGGCCATCATCCAAGAACTCCTGCAATTGCTAGTTTTCGCAACTTTGTGGTCTGCCAAAACGCTCACTGTCTTTCAGATTGAAATTGCCACTTTTAAATAGTCTAAACCATGTCTCAGATGTTCTAATTAGTGAGCGTGTTCACCATATTTTTCTTCCAGCAAACGATGTCTTTCTAGGCCTTTTTATTTTGATTAAATAAGAAAGACAAGGCGTGCCACACACACAAATGTTCTTTTTCAGGCACACAATTCGACAGGATACCTGAACGATAAAACAAAGACGCTAGCTATTGGCGCACTCAACTTGTGTGTTTTTGTAGTTTAATGTCAACGAACAAAATGACGTATGCGTCAATTTACTACCCTGCGTACTTTTCGTTAGCACCATCTCTTAGTTAAACCGGAAAATACTTATGTATACACCTGGTATATGTCCCATGTATGTGAAATTCAACACAGTCATTATTAAAATATTTTAAAGATATTTGTTTACACAAATGCAATTCTTCGATTTTGATATATTTTACCTATAAATTGTTATTTGATTTTGTTTTCATTCGTGTAGAATATTTAACTTGCGAAGGCTATTAAAACCATAGAAAAAAGTCATAAACATCTTTTGTACACATTGTGCATTACTGAAGTTGTAAAATTGAGCTTGTGGAATTAGCTCTGAGGTGTGTGTATATATTTTTAAATAATTATTAAGGTAAAGTTTTATGAAATATTAATCTTTCATTTGTTTTCTTCTATACATTCATTATGGCAGTATACTGTTTAATTGTTGCACATTTTTGCAATTTCTTATCGTAAGCAGTTTTAAATAAGCTCATTAACGTTTCATAGAAGTTTCAGACAATTCGATGAATGTTATATCATGTTATTCATGGAATGAAAACTTCAAACTGATATTTCTCTATGTTGAATTTTTGATCACATACTACCGTTCAAAACCCTAAGGACATTTTTGATAATTGAAGTAGGGATTGGAAAATTTTTTATAAATGTTCTGAAATGTATATTTTGTGAAACTGTGTATGGAATTAGCTCTATAATACTTAGTAATTTTTTTTAAAAAAAATTTAAAATCAAAATTGTTTCTTTTTTAAAAATTTTGTATGTTTCACAACGAAAAAGTTAATATAAAATTAATGAGTAGCAGCATAAAAAAACCATGCACAGTTTTATGTAGTATGTTATAAGGTACTTTGAAAAAAAATTGAAAGAAAATATACTTAGTTAAAAATGCCTTAGAGATTTAAAAACTGTTAAAAAATTTAAATTTTACAAACATTTTGCAACAACTTTGAAATTTTTTATATGAAATTATTACTTAATAATGACTTTTATTAAATACAATTAAAACCAAATTTCAAAAATTAAAAATTAAAAAAAAATTATAAAGATGGTACCCACTTGTCTTAAGCCTCGTAGACTTCTGATTTTGAGAAATTATAATGCAAGTAAAATTAAAAACCTCCATATAACGAACCTCTTTGTGAACTTGTCAATGGAACCAAAAGCATTTTACTATTTTCTTCGTAAAATAACCTCCAAATAGTGAAGTGTATTTTCTATTTAACAAACTTTTTCTCTTGTGATTCAATATTTGTCCTCCCTCTTTTAAAAATATCACAGGACAATTTTCAAGTAATTCTCTCTTTTAGCATATTTTATAGTGATCAATAGCCTTGAGCTGGTTTTACCACGTGCGTAGCTCACCTAGAGAAACAATATTATTGCCCTAATTTTTCAAACAAAAAAATTAGCCTACTTTATTAGTAATCAAATCTAGGGACGCATGTGTTCTTAATTAAAATTACTGATTATAAAATAATGTATGTTTAAAATAACTTGTAGGTATAAAAAAAGAAAATATTCCACGTTAAAAAAATTCGTCAATTTTAATACAGAATTACCGTTTAAAGTTGGAAATACAGTGTATTCCTGTACGATGTTTTTTTCTTCTTGTTCTCCTTGCAGATTTATGTTTGATGGGTAAGATATGTGTAAAATGAATAAACATATTATTTTTCAAAAAAAGTGGGAAAAATTACTTTTTAAAATAATATAAAGCAGTTATGTATTAAAAATTTGTTTCATGTGATCTCTAAAGTATATTAAATGATAAATCTTTTTTTAACAAATTTTCCATACAACGAACTTTTTTCAGGATTTAGCGACATCGTTAAATAGTGGTCCATTTGAAAACATACATAATTAAAAATTATGAACTAAATTGTCCGAAATGTATAATAAAACAAAACAATGCTGTAAATGGAAATATATAGCAAGATACAAACACACATACATAATATATGTACACTGGTGTAAGAAATTAAGAAAATTTTCAGATTTGATCGATTATCTCTAGAACTACTTGACTGATTTTAATGAAATTTGATATGTACATACATTAATACAATACAAAACAAATAACCATTCAACAATTGCATTACACACGAATGATCGAGTGTAGCACTCGTTGGAGTTGGAAGGCATAAAACAGTGGTTACATAATAAAGAAAGTAAATGGGTTAATAAGGTGTTTGGCCCCCTCTTACAGCTACACAGGCCTCGCAGAGTGATGTCATACTTGAAATAAGGCATTTTATCAGTTCTTGGGGAATTTGGTCCCATTCGTTTAGCAACGCTGTTTTCATTTCCTGGATGGTTCTTGGAGGGG
This sequence comes from Trichonephila clavata, assembly GCA_019973975.1. Classification (NCBI taxonomy): domain Eukaryota; kingdom Metazoa; phylum Arthropoda; class Arachnida; order Araneae; family Nephilidae; genus Trichonephila; species Trichonephila clavata. The sequence continues at coordinate 196,267 of BMAO01014943.1, forward strand.
GATTGAGAATTGCAATTGCCCTCCCCAGAGAGTCCAAGACATGCTCTATAGGGTTGAGGTCTGGAAACCTGGCTGGCCCTTCCATACGGCGAATATCCTCACTCTAGAAATTCGTCTACCAGAAGAATTCTAGGTGGCCCCACGTTATCGTCCATTATAATGAACTCGGGCCCAAGTGCATCTCTGAAAAGGCGAACATAGGGCTCCAAGATTTCATATCTATACCTCACACCAGTTACAGAGTTTCTTTCAAAGGCATGGAGAGGTGTACGGCTATCCAACATGATGCCTGACTAGACCATTAAACTTCCTCCACCATAATTGTTGATTTCTCGGACATTGGAGGGTAGGTAGCTGGTCCCTGGTTCTCTCCATATGAACGTACGGCAAGAACCGGTGTTTAGGCTGAAACGGGACTCATCGGTGACCAGAACGGTCGCCAATTGATTCATACTCCAATCTCTATGCTGTATGCGCCATGCTAAGCGAAATTTCCTGTTCGTAGACGTCAGCGGGACACAAACAGTAAGTCTTCTGGCAAACAACTCTCTCCCATGAAGTGTTTTTGAAACAGTCACCCTTGATACACAGGGTTTCTGTGGCTGCATACAAGTAACGAGAAAGCTGAGAAGCTGTTGCCCTTCTGTTACGCCTCGCTATAATCGACAAATGGCGATCTTCTCTGGCCATCGTGGCTCTTGAACGGCCTTGCCCAGGCTTTCTCTTGATGGATCCAGTATCTTGGAACTGTTTCCATAAGTTACACACGATGCTGGGCGTTAAATTGAACTCTACAAATCTGGTTTTGACATTGGAATGTTTCTAGCCTCCCCACAATTCGCCTCCTTATTCCATCCTCTAAACGTTGGTGGTTACTCATTTTTACTGTTATAATTTGAATTAAACTGATTGCTTCAAAATAACACCAAAAAATTCCCGAAGGTGTGCTGGCGAACGAAATACGTCTTAACTTACGCTCACTTATAAAGCCTGTTTTTCTGCTGTCTACACACACGTGGATGATTATGTATTTCCCGTACAAGATATGCATTTTTATCTAGAAGCAGTGACTTTTCATTCAATTCGTTTATTTCCATGCAATTCAATAAAATATGCAAATTCTGTTAATTTCTTACACCAGTGTGTATATATATATATATATATATTTATATAATTAATATTATTTATTTATTTATTCTATATGAAGCATTTTTTGGAGCAATATACTTCGCATTTTGATTGGTTGCTTTAGTGCAATTTGTTGCAATTTATTAAATAAGGCTACTTTTTTCTTACTGAACATAATTCATTTTTCAGAGTGCTTTAATCATCTTAAATGTGAAAAAGTTAAATTCAGATCCAAGTACTCTCTTTTAGATTTGTAGGAAGATTCTATAACTAAATGGAATAACGTGTATTACGTTCACAAATGACATAAAGGGATTTATTTTTATTGCGTGCCCATTATTCTGATATTTTCATCACTTCCATTAAAAGCCATAAACTCTTCATAGGAAGCTAAAGTAGCTGATAAGTTTTTTTTATTTATTTTTTAAATGAGCTTCTTGACATCGTAGGGTATAAACATTTATGATCTAACAAGGCGTATATCTTCATCTTGATCAGCATTATGTGGTCATAGACATGGGGTTAAGGCACTTTTTTATGACTTTCTTTGTCAAGAGATTTGCCCATGGGTCTTTTTTTTAAATGATTACTTTGTTGAAATTTAGTTTGCTTCGAAATCTATCAAAAAACTTTTTGAAAAATACTGAGGGTACGATATTCATTTTGTATTAAACACAAAACATTCAAACTGCAAAAAGAAAAAAATGCATTTCATTAATAGATGGATAATATATATATCAAAAGTGTTTTCTAGTAATTAAAGTACTATTAATGTCTCATCAAATTAAATGGATCTTGAAAATTTTGTATTTAAACATTTTACAAAGATATGGACATATGCAGCACATATATTCTTGTTCTATGTTTAAAAAAAATATTTAAAATGTATATTCATCTTTAAGATATCTGCTGGAAGCAGCGTAGTATTACTACTTTATTTGCCCCATTATACTTCTATAGAAAAAAAAATTACTTTAAAAGCATTTTTTTTTCTAAGAGGAATTGCAGAAGGATGTATGCATATTTTAACTATTTTAAACCTCAGAAATTCTCGTTAACTTTTATAATTGTGACAATTGTAAAAATTCAGTGGACAAATATTGTTGTTTTAAATGGCTATAACAATAAATAAAATTCAGAAGTTTTCTTAAATTCAATATATATATATATATATATGCATGTGCTATCAAATTTACTATTTTCACAAATTGGTTTTAACTGATTATATCAATGACAGTTACTTGGTATGTTTTTAATGTTGTTGTAGAAAATTTTCTTCTTCGTTACTTATTATTTTCAACAAAAGTAAAAGATACACCGCCAAATATTACACAATTTAATCATCTTATGTATTGATATATCTTTGCAAATAGATGTAACACAGCATTTTTTACCAATAAAAATAATTAAAAATTTTATATTCAATTTACAATCTAATAAAAGTTCTGATGTATGTAGTTTAAAAGAGTTTTCCAATTTTTAATAGCATTAAATAACATTTGAATATTGCACCTAAGCTGACTAATTAACTGGTAAAACATTGCATCAGGCAGTAAATACTAAAACCTACAAAGTGTTCTTTTCTTGTCATTTACATTAGGTTGGACGTATATAGTCACTTTACTATATCGTGACCTCACTTACATAGCTATAGTTTCTATTCTCCGACCAGTAATACGTGCAGCTAAATGTTAGTAAATTAGATTAATCAAATCATATTTCTCTGTTTCTACAGCGAAAAAATTCATTTCCAGGTTCAGTCATTGAAGGATAGCCATCAGCATATACACAATATATATATTTTTTAACATCTATATTGTTCTACTATAGAAAAGTGGAAATAAGTTCAACATAATCTACGTCTCTAGTTTAGCTCTTTATTGGTAGGAATTTCAAAACCTCTTCATGGATTGATTTTTGTTCAGGATAATGTATAAAATACTGACTACAAAACTGAGTAAAATATTTAACAAACTAAAATATCCACATTAGAGTCAAAAGCCAAACTTAAAAAATTACAGCGTCAACTGCAGTTAACACAAATATGGTTCGCATTATTTTCAATATGTCTAGCATAGGTAGAATCTGAGAGCTGGATTTCTTTTATATCTGAAATAACTTGATTTTTGTTAATGAATTTATCAAACAATGCATCGAAAGCATTTCGGAAACATTCCTTCCCAATCTTTGCATCAGTCAATGATCTCATATGTGTGTTTACCATTAATATGATAAATTCCATAGAATATCTTTGTTATCGCTGCATCTTGTGACATTATCACTGACATAATACTTCGTTTCCGGGGGAAAATTTTTATAAGAACGTCAAATTATCGCCTCTTGAAAGAAATCCTCAAGGAAAAGTGTCATTGAACGATTTGTGTTTAGTGGTAAAATGACGAGCAATATTAATTTTTTAAGTATAACACTTTCGCGGCAAATGAAACCATTTGCCGATTTATGTTTCTTTTTCACTACAAAATAATCAACTTCCAATCGTCTATTTTCTTAGTATATTCTTCGTTTGGAAGATATGAGAGAATTATAACTAGTTTCACTCATAAAATGGTCATTATCCCAGTTCAGCTTAATACACGCACTGTCTCTACTCCACTATTATTTGTTATTACCATCTATTACAATTACAAACAGAAAAAAGGAAGCTATTTTGCACTTTGTACCTGTATGACACCGAAAGCAAAATTGATCGATTAGATTGCGATCTTGATATAATTTCTCGAAACGTTTTTAATACACTGTTCTTAAATGATTGAATTTCTTAATGAATTAGGCTGTGACCGGGCCACAGGTTGAGTATCACTGGTCTATACGATGCCCCTACATGGCGGATAGTTGGAAAACTCGTGGCGGGTCAATCACAGGTTACCTGCTGTTCAGACTTCGGTGTTTCGTGAAATGTGGTGACCACTCTGTGGAAACAGTTCACAGAGACAGGGTCCACCGATCTGGTCAAGGCAGCAAAAGGGCAGCAATGCAGGCTCAAGATCGGGTTTTGAAACTTTTAACCTAAAGAGTAAGGTCCGAGACGGCAACACAACTGTCTTTTAACCTGTCTAATGCAGCAGAAACATTTATTTCACGAATAACAGTCACCTATAGATTTAATGCAGGTGGCCTATATACCCAGTGCCCTATAGTCTTTATCCTTTTAAGTGTTTAAGTGTGAACCACAAAAAGGACCGTCTAGCCGGTGCCAAAAACACCTGTTTTGGCCAAAGGATGACTGAAGGCGAGTTCACTTCAGTGATGAGTCTCGATTCACAGTCTGGACATTGACTCGAGGCACATTCTCATCTGGAGATAACCCGGATATAGATAGCGGCCCTCTAACATTGTCGAAAAAGACTACTATGGTCGAGGTGGTCTGTGGTCAGGGAAGGCATCATGGCTGACAGGTATACCGATCTTCATGTGCTCATTAGATCTACACTGACAGGTCAGTGATACAGAGACAAGATCCTTGCACCCTGTATCAGACTTTCCCTCGTAGCATTCGGACTAAATTTCATCTTTTTGGACGATAGCGCACATCTACACAAGGCCAGTTGATGGACAAATACCTCCCATTGGAGGATACTCGACGACTGGAGGGGCCTGTGAAGCCCCTGACCTTAATTACATCGTACACATATGGGATGTCTTTGGTTCCTCAATTGCACCATCGACGAGCTCAAGAGGGCATTTGTGCATGAGTGGGTGTGGTTGCCACAGTGGCTGAAAAGGCCCTGATATATAGTAGATGATGAACAGTATAAAACACGGATGCAAGAATAGTGTAGTTGTTAGAGGTGATCATGCAACCTATTAGCGATAATTATGTAGCTATCAGAAGCGATCATGCACCCCTTTAGGGTGTATGGAAAGGTGTCAGTCAGCTGCTGTGTTGTACACTTGAACAGTTTGCTTATTTAGGGTACAGGTTATGTCCACTTTTGTTTCCCCATATACTGGTCTAATTTCGGATGATGTTTTGACCAGGTTTGGTTTTATTTGATTTGTTAGTTTTTTTTCTTGCACAAACACCACATTTGCCCCTTGAATTGTTTTCACCAGTGTATTTTAAAAGATAACCCAATTATTTAAGATTTCAAAATTATACACATTTGCTAACTTACTACCTATTACGATTATTGGCATTATTTTTCTTATAAAATGACTTAAATTTTTAAAAAATGCAATCTTAAGTGTGTAACTCAAATTAAGCAAAATTCTTTTAAATAAAACGGGAAACATTTCTGTGAAACTTTTATGAATTCATTGTTTGAAGTGTTTGCCTTTTACATGATTGCTTTCTTTAAATCGTTTTAAAAGTGATTGCTTGACGAGTCGTGAGTAACAAGCTAAATTAATTTCTTCCACTGCTCGAAAAATCATTGGTCCCTGTTCGATTAGATTTTCGATTGGTTTAATAAAAGTTAGAAGGCAAATACTTTTTGAATATTTAATTTTAAAAAATTATTTCCATTTTAAAATTAATTAATGAATTTGAGTCATACACTTGTGACAACCTACTAGAGGTTGTTGGTATTTAGAGTTTTGAGCAAAGATCAGCCATAACAGGTTTTAATCACACATTTACTTATCCCTTTTTCTTAATCAACACAACTTAAGGTAGGAAATACACTTAGTAAGTAATTGGAAGAGCTATCGCACGGCTTAAGGCTAATAACATATAAGTATAACTTACTCCACTTACTCTTGGAGCACTCTTGACTTCTACGCTAGAATTCACTGCAAATATCTTCCTTAACTGTAGGACCTCCGGTCGTAAATCTAGTTCACAATTTTAAACACTTTTATTCTCTAATTATCAACTATTGATCCTCCAGTGACTATCCGTCGACTAACATCGAGTACCTAAATGCCAACACTTAAATAGAACAACAAAATTGAATAAATCATGTCTTCTTTTTCGAGGGAACTTTTTCAATAGAACTTACAGTTGAAAAGAATAATATTACCCTAAGAGGATTAATAGAAGGATTCTCGGGTAGACCCATTACACACTTAAGAGTAGTTTTTAATTGGAGTCATTTTGTTAAAAAATTATTATTATTGTCGTTTTATTATCAAAAGTAGCAAGTATTGTAACATTTTGGATTCTTATCTAATTGGGTCGTATTTTAAAATATCTTGCTTAGGGTAGCCCTCAATGTTTTTCTTTTTTGGGAGAGTCAAAGTTCGGTAACACCATTATCTCAAACCGGCTATACCTACATTAATTTTAAGTAAACACGCAAATTTATTTGCTCAATTTATTACTGCAATTAATGGCACGGCGATGAAAGATACTGTTAATGAATCAATCACTGTAAAATTGTGGAATTTTTTATCACAGCACCTAATGATGTGTTGGAGGATGCCAACAGAGGTCTTTTTAAATTGAAGATGATTTCCAAACAAAAAAAATTGGTGATGATTGTTATACATAGAAAAGTGAACAAATATTTAACCATTTTGGAACCTTAACTAAATACTTCATCTTTTCTGTAACTTTCTAAGGGTAGTATGTAAAATATTTCCCTTTTTCTCGAGCGTCAGTTAAGTGGCATCATTTTCTAAGACCCCGATTCAAAAAACTATGCTAATTTTAACTGAACCAGAAAAATCACATTTGCCAATTTGTGACTGTGATTAATGGCATGATTGTGTAAAATCCCGTTAGTTAAAATAAAAAAAAAAAAAAAAAAAAATTTTTAAAAATTTACTAGTCATCACTTAACTGAGTAATATGGATTTTTTTTTTACTTTTCCCAGGAACTAATACGACCCCTTTTCCACTCGAAAAAATTATTGTCTGTAGCAAAGATGTCCTTTTAGAAGAGTTTGTGTGGAAAGGATTCAGAGTTTCAAAACTTCACATAATATATTTTGAATATAATTTTCAATGAAAAATGAACTTTCGAATTTTTTTATACGAGTGCATTTTGTAAAATTTGTTTTATATTTTTAAAAACTATTATACATTTTAAAGATATTCCCCATCGAATTACAATTAGAACAAAAATTATTTTCCAAAAAACGTTCAGTACATCTGAAGTTATATTTGTTACAGAATGGTTGTTCGAAACTCACTTTCTGTTTTTGAATATATTCATATCCCTTACTTAAAAGACACCATTTTAGACAAATGTAAGCTATTCTTTAAGTGAAAACTTACACAATATATCTTTTGCCATTTCTTTTTAAAGGTCCTTTAAATTGTCTTTTATATGCATGCAGTATACTCTAATAACTGCTGCTATAACTTCATGTCTTATGTATGAAGTATTTATACTTTTTAATTTTGTATATAAATTTACATAGAAAAATAAAATAAACACATATAATAATGAAATTTTATTCCACATATTATTTAAGGTATACATCATATACACATACAACTCAAAATACACATTAATATAATCTAAACGAATTTTAAATGATTTTTCAAACTTATTTATATATACAATAAACGTTTCTCAAAAAGGGAAATGCGAACATTTCAAAAAACATCAAAATGTTTTTTTTTTATTTTTTAAATAAGTCATAGAATGATTATGTATAGTTAATATTCTACATACATTAATAGACAATTATCAATCACGGATAAGTTTAGAATCCTATATTTTATTATGTAACAGATTTAGATATATTTATTTTTCTTTTTAAATTTTTTTCTTACTTACCTTAAAAGAAGTATTATATCGCTTGCTAACTTTTTTAAAAAGCCCTTTATCATTTTTTTATCTACAGTGAGATGCAATATGACTACTCCAAATTTAAGCTTTGCCAATAGCTAATATAGCATTGTATGATTCAATCAGAGAAAAATTTCATTTTTAAAAAGCAAACTTTGTAAAATTTATATATTTAAACTACTTACATATTTGTAATGATATTAAAATTTCAAATGATTTACGAAAACATTTAGAAAAAAGAACTGCTTTATTTTATATCTCTAATCATGCTGTAAATTTTCCTGATACCTTACGTATTCAACAAAGCTTTAAAATATCTCCTTTATTCAAAACATCAACAGTAATATATATGTAATGATGTTTTTAAGACATTAATGGGTAAAGGAGTTAGCATATTTTTTCAGATGAAACTACTAATAACCATATGGATAAAAAATGGTAATGATGGTATATTAACCAGTTAACTGTGATTGACGAGTATACACGTCATGGAGAAGTAGCAAAATTTTGTGTCATGACGTGTATATTCGTCATGCGTAAAATGTAGTGACCATTGGCTAATTAAATTGCAATTTTTGAGAAAAACAATACATATTATCAAATTTCAAGACGTTTAGAATATTTTGAGGCCATGCCGAAGTAAGACAAAAAAATATAAAAATTATGAAAAATTTAAGATGCTCATGCTTTCCCGTATGCACCGGTTGAAACAGCGTATAAGTTCGCATAACGAATTTATTTGTGTGCAATGGTAATGTTTTTTAGATGTTAGCCTTAAAGAGGGAAAGGCAAAATTCGGAGAGTTGATTTATAATAGGGTTCTTTAAAGTATGGTGAGCATAGGACAAATGCGTGACGCTGATTAGGCGCTGAGCCCATTGATAGCTGTTAGCCCGAAGTTACCCAGTTATTGAATATGGTGCAAATGCCAATTGTATAATGTTAGAACCCTGTGCTGACATTAGAGTAACGATCCCATGTCATGTTGCCTAAAAAACACTTATTTTTTCTCGGGGGGGGGGGGAGACAAGGATGATTTTCGTAAAAGGACTGAGATCAACCCTACAGCACCTACTCCAGAGCTTCTATAGTGTCAAGCAGGTAGAAAATATTTTGTCAGTAAAGCAGGAAGAGTAAATTAGTGTGTATGTTTAGGGTTCTCAGTCCGGAAATTTCGACGGGCATTGCAATTCATACACACCAATAAAAATTTACAATTGGTTGCGTTTTTCGAGTAATATGTATGTAATATATATGTTTATTTTAACAAAATAAATAAATATTAGTAATAATATTGGAAAATTTATAAAATAAAATCATCCTTTTGATCCAATATTTTAACAGTGACACTTTTTCTATGATTGACGAGTATACTCGCCATCGCTCGGTTTCCGTGACATGCATAGTTGCGCACTTTGAAACAGGGTGCCACAGTTAACTGGTTAAGTAATTGGAAATATTTAAAAAAGCCTTTAAATTGATGAAAAAAACTTAGTGGAATTTATTTCATCTATATATGTTTCGCACAAATTAACGTCTTACATATCCTTTGGAATAAATCCCAACCAAGTGAAAATCTTTTGTGAAAGATATCAGCTCATGATTATCCGAAATTCTAATAGTCTTCGATTTTCAATGTTAAAAAAGAAGAGCCCTAACTATTGAATAAATGATTATTTTTTTTAAAAAAGTGTCTGGTTCAACGGTAATGAACTTGTTAATATTTGTACCCCGATAGTTTCTATAAAAAAATATTCAAAATAATTAAAATTTGAATTTTTTTTATATGTTCAGTTTTTTATTTCATATATTGTCCTTACCAATGGTGTCAATAAACTTCAACATAGATTGTTTAACATTTCCATGAAGTTCCTACTAATATAGTATTAATAAAGAGTCACGAAATAAATATATGGTACTTACACGAGGAAAGGTAAATATAAAATGATGACGCTCACAAAATATACAGCGTGTCCGAAAAGTATGGGAACACTGTCAAATATTAACTGCAAATAAAATTGCAAAGGTATTCTCTTACACTTTTTATTGTTCCATATAGAAAATACCAACGTTTATTTACAATGTTTTATTTTACGATTTCAAAGTGCTCACAAATAGTTGCGTGCAACACATAGAGCTCATACGAGATTTCTAGCCACATTCTACGAAGCATTGGATTTAAATGGCCACAGTCATTCGATTTTTCAACTCATCAGTGTTAAAAATTTGAAGATTAATAAACAATGTTTTTCACGTTTATCTACGAGAAGTCCAAAAGTGATATCTCAAGAGATCTAGATGGCCACGGTATTTTACCTCCTCTTCCCATCCATCGCTTGGGGGATTTTTCATCTAAAACCTTCCTCACTTCCAAGCTCCTGAGTGATGATGCTCCATTTTCGCTGTGTTGAAGATTTAAATTTGATAAACCATATTACAACTTGTGATTGTTCTTGGGGTGAAACCATTTTGAAACGAGAATGTTGCAAAGCGTTGCGCCACTTACTTTGTATTTCATAAAGCAGAAAATTTAATATTTTCTCTATGGAACATAAAAAATCACTAGTGAAAATCTTTATTTATTATAAATTCATTTTTAAAGTGCAGCCATACTTTTAGGATACCCTATATTTTGTACTGTTTCTTATTAATACATAAGCTACATTTGTGCGCGTTATATGTATTGTTATGCGCATTTTGCCTATAATAAGAAGTTAGTATTACTTAATTGATCTTTTATGTAATATGTATTATATTTGAAAGCCACTGTTTCATTAATAAACATGATTATATTTATCTGCGAAATGTATTGCTACGTTAAATCATTAGCATTTTTCGAATAATGGAAATGTTAGTTAGTATTTTGTTAATATAATTTATAAATATTTACAAAATAAAATGAAACTTCGACTATCCGTCTTTTACTTTTTTTAAGAATTCTTTGCAAATTAGCATCTATTTTTATAATTTTACTCTGCAGCGGCTTTGTGCTTTATTATCTGTGTATTAAATTTATGTTACTCTAAATCAATATTTTCCCTTTTTAAAACAATAATATTGAATATTTTACTTTTGAATAAATATGAATACAGTTTCCCTTTTGAATTTGTTTTCAAATTTCTTACCTAAAAATTTACTTTTATTACACACTTTGGTGTCAAATAGTTCAGATAATAAAAGTTTTGTTGCGCTTGTCTTTCTCTTAAGGTTTTGACAAAAATGAGTTAAATAATTTTTAGAGCTTCAACAGTTCTCAAAAATTGGAATTTTTATAGAATTTGATTAAAATATTTGTACTTGTGATAAATAACTAAGCGATAGTAATTTCTTCTTGCTTTACATCAAATGTTTTACAGTTGAATAGAAATTCATAAAAGAGAAGGAAAAACGGTAGAGCTTTTATCAAAGATTGATATGCAATTAATATGATTTAATTCTCAGTGTAATCTTGATATGGTACACATTTTAGCTCTCAAAATAATCTAAAGTTCATATTTTTTTGAAGATTGGGCTAAAAATAGGCTTTCATGTTTTTTTAATTTCTTCTGACTTTCACATTAAGAGTTTTACTTTACATATAATTAAATCCTCTTATTAAGAGATACATCATATCTCTCTCTCTCTCTCTCAGTCTCAGTTACTATGAAAATCCAAGCTGTAAGCTTTTTCAAAGAGAAAGGTGAATAAATACTAGGAATTAAAAAGGAAATTGACAGCACTGTATTTTCGTATTGTATTTTGGAGTTTAAGTAGGCTACAAAATTTTAGAATAGATAGGAGTATATTATTTTAGATATTTTGGACAGTAAGAACTGCAAAATACATTGATGGAAATAAAAATCCCAACACAAAAGAAATTTGTGCTTGATAAATGAAATTTGGTAGGCGCGTTCATACCCATGAAAGATGACTGATTGAAATTTCGAGTTGGGGTTAAATTGGGGCACTAGTAGCGCCACTTTGAGCATGCTAATCTGAGGTGTAATTTAAAAATGCTTGGTAAAGTTCGTGAATGTTGTTTATCATTAAAATTTAACGTAGGGATTTGATGTTATCCAAGAACGTCTTTAAGAAGACGAAGATATCACCATCAACAAACCAATAAGTTCGATGAAGGTCGAATAAAAAAGGGTTATGAAAAGATGGATTTTTTCCCCGCGAAATTGCTGAAAAACTGATGTATCCATGATTGTTAGCATCAGTGGTTCTGGGAAGGAATTATCTCAAGAACATCGGGGTTTAAGCACGCACGAGTCACCCCTCACAGTGAAGACCACTGTATTCTCCGTATGGCTGTGGAGCATCATAGTACCTCTGCAGCATATATCACAACTTTTATAGGTCCAAGAGTGACACAGTGAAGTGTAACAAACTAATTGTATGGGGAATAGCTCAAATTACCACGCCCTGTGGCATTCCTCCCATTAGCTCCAAATCCCTGACATCTACGGCTTCAGTGATGTAACGGTAGAGCTCATTGGAGGGTGGAGTGGTGATGCGTTGTGTTCCCGGATGAGATTTGTGTCTGTCTTGGTGACAGTGATGACCATATATTGATTAGGCCAGGTCAGCACCTGCAAATAACCTTTCTGCGACCTAGACACACTGGACCTGCCCCAGGAATTATGGTCTGCGGAGAAATTTTCTACGATAGTAGGAGTACTTTTGAGGTTATTCTATGCATCCTGACTGCAAACTTTACGTCTATCTGGTGATTCAACGCATATTTTCCATACAATTTTCAAGAGGGTGTTTTCCCAACAGTATAATAAGCACACTCATACAACGCTGTAACCCAACATGTTCCATAAAGAGTCCACGGACTGCCTTGGCCTCCCTCATCAACAGATCTTTTTCCAATTGAGCACGAATTAGACGTCATTGAACGGCAATTTTATCCTCATCCACAACCAGAATCAAATGATCTTATATCGACCTAACAAGTGCAACAGGCATGTAATTCTATCCCGCAAACTTATATCAGGTACCTATACGTCGCATTACATGCTCGCTTGCATGCTTGCATTCAAAATTTAGGATGTTCTATCGTTTATTAATGTACCGTCATTTCATATTTACAATGTCTCTTCTCGCGCTTATTTGTGATCTAAACATTAATCAATTACATATGTTACATACACAAATGTATTTTCAAAATTTCATTAGTCTACAACAATTTTTTCTTGATGTTGGGATTTTTTTTTCAACACACACTGGGAATATTTACTGTAAGATAAAACAAAAAACAGTTCTTAAACTTCAAATGGCAGTCAACTTCCTTTCTCATTCCATTTTACGTGTTTTCCCAAAATGACGATTGATGTTTACTGGCGTAGATGAACCAATAAAACAAATTCAACACAGCAAAGCAGCAAGGAAAGAGAATGCGAGAAATTTCATCAATTTTGCTGACGCTATTCACAGCATCCGGACGTCCAGCTACTCGACGGCGCATGGCAGCCTTGTACTGATCACTGGCCATTATGCAATTCCAGAACTGAACACAACAAATTCGCATATCACGACAACTTGGCAAATGACCAGATGACCGCTTCCTTTTTGATGACCGAAGAAGAGGGCTTGGGTAAAATACCTAGGAAAAAAATACCACAACTATTTTTAGTACTAAAATCCTACAACTAGATATTTGTCATAGCTATCCACTGCACCACCAAAAAGACATCAATTTTTACAGGTGCTATGGATATCCACTGAAAGTATATAGCACAAGGGTGAGCAAATAATGACCCACAAAAACAATCAGAGAACCAAATATAGAGAAACTGTTATTTATATTAGGGTACACATGTATTTGTGAGCAAAGGTTTTCTTGCACAGAGATTCATGGTTGTAAATATAGATAAATGCAAGTTGACTGACATTATCTTGCAGGTAGTGATGAGAATTTAAAGAAGCAATTTCACCCATAATTAAAAAAATTGTAGAAAAGTGTGATAGGGTAAATTTATCTCATTAAAATGACTCAAAAATTAATTGCGCTTGCAACTATAGATGATATGAAATTTTCACAATAAATTAATTTATTTAATTCATGCTTATTGATTTATATGGTAAAACTTATAACTCTTTTCTGACATTCAAAATTGATTGATTAATTAATGCAAAATTTTAAAAATGTTTGGCTCTCCGGTATCATCCACTTCCACAATGCGGTCCGCGAACTAAAACAATTGTTCACCCCTGATGTAGTACCAGTATGTTAAAGCAGTGCCGTGAAGATTTTATACTTATTTTGAAATTGGGAGACAGATTATACAGATTAGAAATATTAAGTTTCCGTATAAAAAATTCTTGAAAAAATTTATATTAAATAAAGATTTACTCGCACATAAACATTGAAAAAGGTACATTAAGGGCATAAAAGTACTGAAATACAAGTAACGAACAATTTGCAAAATTGCTTAGTGGGAAGCACGGGATTAGTCAATCAGACAAAGCCGATGGTTAGTTAAATCTATCAAAATGTTAAATATATATGTTACAATTACACAGTCTACCGAGGCTTAATTTAATATTTATCCATAAATATATCATGCAATTAGTCTTCGACTTCATATTGAATATTGTGTGGATGATTTTACGATTTTTCAAAATGATTATATATCAAAATGATTATCAAAATTATTATATGATGCAAGAGCAATGATAAAAATGTAAAGCTTTTTTACAATTCATATTATATTTAAAAATAGAACAGGGAAATGTGTTAAAATGAAATGAAAATAAATATTACTTGCTTAACACTTTTTTTAAACGGTTCAATACGCAAAATCAAGTGAGAAAATTACGATAATGCATTTAAGAGTTATTTTATATGTCTGTGGGGTTTTGTAAATTGTGTATAACTTAAGAGACTAGATAAAATATTCTATTAAAAAAATCCGAGGCAATGTTGCTACTTTAACACATAGAATGATGTCAGATACATTAAGCAATCCATTAGACTTCAGACAGACTTGACAGGAGTAAATATCGTGAGTTGATGACCAGCGATGCTTAGTAAATTGTATTTTGCTCAGTGATTTATTACTACTTGATAGTTTATACAAAACTATCAAGTGGTAATATATCATTGACTATTATATAAATACACTCATGTCCATAAATTAAGGATAATTCAGAATCACACAGAAATTGAACTCTAAAATAAAAATTTCACCTGTAGAATGATCACACACATCTTGAAGAAGAATATGCAAATTACAGGAAACCACCAGATGGCGCGGATAGTACGTCACAATGACGAGAGTGTAAGAGAGGGGTATATAAGAAATGGTGGCAAAAAAGTAAAATTGTTCACAAGCGCTTTAAAAGCCTTTCAGTGCAATAACCGCATAGTTATGGCACAAAGGAAGCATTTGGATGATTTTTTACGTGGTAGAATTATCGGACGACTGGAATGTGGACGTACCCAGCTGGAAGTATCCGAAGAACTTGGAATCGCCCAGAGTGTCATCTCCAGGCTTTGGCAACGATTCCAAGATGATGGTAATGCGAGTAGATGTTACAGCACAGGTCGTCCCCGAGTTACAACACTGAATGAGGACTGGTATTTGGCAGTTACTGCCAAAAGAAACAGACAGAGCACAGCATCAGACCAGTATCGTCAGCTCTCTTCAGCTACCGGTACGACAGTTTCAAGACAGACCGTGTACAGACGCTTAGGGCACATTGGTCTATATGCTCGTAGGCCTGTCAAATGTGTTCCCCTTACCGCAAGTCACTGTCACCTGCGATTAACCTGGAGTAGAGAACATGCATTGTGGACACCACAATAGTGGTCTTGTGTGATGTTTTCCGACGAGTCCAGGTTTAGTTTGCAGTCTGATTCTTGCCGGACTTTCAAATGGAGAGCGCCAGGTACCCGTTACCACCAAGAGAACACCATTAAACGACACTGTTACGGTGGTGCAGGATGGCTCGTTTGGGGAGGAATTATTCTTGGTTCCAGAACTGACCTGCATGTTCAGAGTGTAACGATAACAGGCCACATCTATCGGGATGTCATTCTGGAACAACATGTACGTTTGTTTCGGGCGCCATGGGTGCTGAATTTCTGTTTATGGATGACAACGCCCGTCCTCACCGTGCAAACATTGTAGACGAATGCCTTCAATCGGAGGATATCACCCGTATGGATTGGCCAGCATACTCACCGGACTTGAATCCAATAGAGCATATGTGGGATATGCTTGGCCGATGATTTGCAGCCCGTCAACCCCCTCCCACCTGTCTACGGTACTTCGGAGGGCATTGCTTGATGTGTGGTGTAATATTCCTCAAGATCAGATTGATAATTTGATACTCAGCAAGCGTAGGCGTTTTAAGGCCAGTATTGCATCGTCCGGGAGACATACTCCGTATTAACCATCATACTAACTATGTTATACTTTTTTTTGTAAATAGGTTCTTTTTTGAAATTTGTTCCAGGGAGTAAAAATCGCAATTTTTATTAATTATGTCAAACATATAGCATCTTTTTTGCTCTTTACCTTTTGTTTAATAAATAGACTTTACAAATAAGTCAAATTTGTTTTGCTTCTGTCTCTTTCTTTGCCTGAACTTCATTATCCTTAATTTATGGACATGAGTGTAGAATTTTTGTAATAGCTCTATACAAATTTCAAAAATTCTATTTATATAAAAGTTCTATGAAATTGGCAAATGGTGATTGATAATTAAGTCAAAATTTCTTGCTAAGAAATGATAAGAATAAATATATGTCTCCACTGAAATATAAGTAATTGTCTAAAGTTAATGTTGAGAAAATATAGTTTGTTGTATGTTTCACAGGGATTTCTCCCATTTTTTCCTATTTGAGGTATCCGTACACCTTCAAAACGTTATTTTTGCCGAAATTTTCGATCTTTAATTTTTAATTTTATTTAAAATTTGAACTTTTTTCTTTAAAATGGTTCTTAAATTTTGTTTCTATCTAATTTAGAACTTAAGTTATGGGGATTTGAATTTTACTCGGTAGCTACTTTTTGAAACCGGAAGTACGAGTCTACATTCCGGAAGTTGAAAAAAATGTTTGTTTACTTTTTTATTTTACAAAGTATGGTTTAAATATGCAATAGTAGAAAATTTATACACTTTAAAATATGAATTTGAGTTTTCAGAATCTTCAAAAATATACTTGGCAACAGGTTTTTACTAGTATTTTTATCCAGAATCTGGCAGGAAAAGAGAGTGTGTTATTGTTTGTTTACATTTGCTTACGATTGCGCAGCACTCTAGAAATTTCTGTTAAATCCTTTTTTATTGCTGAAAATTGTAATTTTTTTCATTCAAAATAGGAAAGTTAAAACATAGAATTAGTGCAAAGAGAAAACGACGAATAGTACCAGCCCTAAAAATGTTATGATGATCAATATCAAATTTATAGAAAAGTGATATTTTTGTTTCATTTGAGTTATGTGCATTATTTTAACAATGAATTTAATTACAATTTTCACTATGTTTTTCTCCCTAAATTTGTTTTTGTGCTATAAGTAAAATATTAAATGTATTTTTCATAGTTTTAAGTTATGTTTCATCAGTAAAAATATTTTAATATCAAAAATTACATTTTTTCAAAAAATTTTCTTCGGAGGTTTACAGATATCTTAAATACAACGCATTATTTTTGTGTTAGATGCATGCACTTCAGATTACTCCTGTTTTGGTTATTAAATATAAGTTCGAGGGTTGAATTTGCAGTAGAATGGATAAAAAATATTTTTGGTAGTCGAAATATTACTAATTTGACTCTCAATTTCAGAAAATTTTACATATTCAGACAATGGAATGTACTTGGTATAAAATCTAACTGGATTAAAAATTAATAAACGTTGTAGGCTCAGATGTCACTGCTTTTGCTTGATCTCAGATGCATTTATAAGGTTTGTGAATTAAAAACTTTGCACACGTCTACGCGAGATCGTTAAAAATGATATTCTTTATTTTTTTCATGTTGGTAATATGTTTGTCGTGTTCTTGTTGAGCGTTCATATTCGAAAGAACACCTTTCAGTGTTTATGAGATTAGATTCATTTTCTAAAAAAGTATAATTGCTTAAAATGTAGAAATAAAAACTTTATGATTCATAAAATTGCATTGAAAAACTAAAAAATCAATTAATTTTAATAGTATAACCTACGTTTTAACTTCCACATTAAAGCAATCATTTAGGAGAAAGTGTAATGGGATTTAATTCTGCATAAACAGTCAAGTTAAATGTCTGACTTAAAATAAATTGATCCTTCCCAAATTGGGAAAAACGGATTAAATAGATTATTGTTTCCCTTGGATAACTATATTGCTATTTTATTCGAAGGGAAGGAAATTGAATTAGGGTTTCCTATGAGATCAAATGATATAAAGCTGTAGTTGAAAACTATGATTATGAAGGATCAAATTAAATCAAATTTAATTATTGCTTACTTAATGGAGTAGATTTCTAATTTAAATACGTGTTCTCTAGTTATTGATAGCTTAAGTATTTTAAAAGTAGTCATCAATAAAGTTTATCAACTAGCTAGAAGTTTTCAGTCAGGAATACTTTATTATATTATTCAGATATCCTTTTTAGCATGATAAAATCGTTATTCAATTAAAAATTATATCAAATTTCTTTTTAAAAAATATAGTAAAAAAATGCTATTATTCATTTTAAGTTAAAATATATATGTGAAATATTATATTTCATAAAGGTAAACAAAACGATATCAAAAGTACCAAAATAGAGATTTTTATAAAAATGTGGCACATTTCAGTAGTCTGTTACTAATAATTTTTTTATATCCGCTCCTAAATCGAAAACATAGAATATTATTCACATAATGTAATTTAATCATGTTCATATGTACAGGAAATGAAATACTTTTGATAACATACTACGACGTACCTAACTGTAAATATTTCTTAAAACATCCGTGAAGTCTACTTTATCCAAATCTTTTAACTTCTATGGGCCAAACATAACATAAATTGTATGATCAAAAGTATTCGGACACCATTACGCGAGCGTTCTGCTTTTCCATAGATAAATCAAAAACTAACATGATGATGCGTTATCTTTTACTGAAACGATAGTGTCCTCTTAGTTGGGAAGACTATTAATTATTTTTTTAAAGGTTGCAGTAGGAGTTGTACGTCATTCTTGCAGAACACTATCCAGTTGTGTCACCGAATGAGTGCGTTGTGGTCTTGCTCTCAGTCGAATGTTTTGTTCATTTCATATATATTATATGAGACTAGTCTAGAATTTGGCCTGCCCAATTCCTGAACATCCATGTCAGTAAACCACTTTTGACCTGGTCGTGCTATATGGTAAGGAGCACAATCCTGTTTAAATAGGAAAGAACACTCTCCGAGAGAGAACATGTAGGCAGTGCAGAATTGTCCAAAATGT